>JAVJIX010000156.1:465000-600000 GCA_036785185.1 Paratrypauchen microcephalus | reverse complement strand
GTGACTGAGTATTATGATCATCCCCATTGTTTTGGGTGTGTCCGGTCACAAAAATGTAAACGGAAAGTCAAAAAGCAGGGTGTGAGTCGAGTCCTGAGGCTCCAAACAAACTGGTTCATCTGGAGCTGTTTGTATTTATTTACACCAGGTAACAGGACATAGCCACTGCTTTCGAGAGACTGGCCACTTGGCCTATAGCCCAATGTACAAAACAAAATTATCAATGAATTCGTCACTGATTAGATGATTAGATGCACCATCAAAATCACATTGTCCTTATAAAGTTTAAACATTCTCTTATTACTCCTAGATAACTTGATTTGTACACTTCTGACTGATTTTAAAGGCGCACTATGTAACTTTTGTGGTGTAGGGTCTGCCATCTGCTTTTCTCCATGGTAATATTCTTTCTTTGCCTGAAAGGTTCTGTATGGCAATGAATTTATGCATTTTGTATGTATTCAATTACAGCTGTGTTGGTATCTCAGAAGTTCACTGAAAAACATGCACTTACTGTGAGTCACCTCTTTACAGATCTGAAATGTAAATGTAGCTGGATGATGTCACCTACTTGTCTCCATGGAAACAGACAAGCTTAATGCCATACTTCACAACCGTCCAGATAAACCAATAACATTTCTATGCAGATGAAGTTACATAGCTCACTTTTTAACATTTTTGTAGGTCAAGGAATTTACCATTGGAGTAAGAAATTTGCACTTGAAATAAGAAAAAAAAGTCTAAATGGCAAATAATTTATTAAAGCAATAGTTAAACAATCTAGGCCTGATATGTCAAATGAAAACTAGTGCCAATAACGCATCCATTTTTTCAAGACCATTTACAAATATGTGCATTCATTATTCACTCCCCACACTCTTCTGTAGTCACAGCTGTCCTGGGACACACTGACAGAAGTGAGGCTGCCAATATTATGCGCCATCCCATATGGCAAGGTACATTGCATAAGGACACAACAACAGTATGCATTGATCAGAGCTGGGATAGAAAACTAACCAACTAATTGAAAGTGGATCTGCTTCATTAAAACCATATATTATTTTTACAAGATGGAAACAACATCCTTATTAACATTAACATTATTGCAATGCTTTTGTAATCAGTTCAGTAGCGTTCTTACATAACTTGACCTCACTGAGTTTATGGTAACACATTTATGGTTTACTAGTCTCAAAGTTCCTGCACACAAAGTGAAACAAGATGACAGAAAGTTGAGCCCAAATATTCAGGTTCTAGTCATTTTATAGGATGTATGTTTACTTATGTAATAATACGTAATAATGAAGAAATACAAGTTAATGGCATTATCATACATACATTATCATCTAGTTTTATTATATGGATATTATACTATATTGGAGCTTTATTTTATGATATAATTCACACAACATATCCAAGCATTTCTTCTTCTTTTTTATTTTGCAAACAAACATGACCTTCATGCCTCTGTCATAACAAATAGAAAGTCTAATTAGTCTACAGTTACAATTGGCTGCAGGCTGTAAATATAAGGCGTGTTTTAAATAAATATCTTTTGCATGACAGAAACCTTGTCCTGGTGTTGAATGTTTGGTGAAGATAAAGAAAACTGGATATTGAGCTGAACTTGAGCTGTTTAACCCAGTGATCAATCATGAGATATGCTAGAAATGATACTGCCTTAGTTAAAAGTAGAGTATCAGCATACATTCACTATCCCTGCTCTGAAATGGGATTTATTTATTATCTGCCATCTGTTCCAGGGTATGGCATTATCCATCTCTATGGAAACAAGCAGGTGGTGCCATCAAGTTACTTACAGGTCAGATCAGTGGAGGGGCTACCCCATTCATATGTTTAATAAGGGATTTCTGAGCAACAAATTGCCTGAAAGTGAAAATCGCAATAGCTGGCAAACCTCCAATGAAAAAGGTAAATAGCAGCTTTAAACAAAAGAAAATACAAGCTTGTATTGCCCAATAGACTACTGAGAAAAATGACTAAAGCACATAATTTTTTCCACTGTGTCTTGTATTTAAGACGGAAGTAGCGGTCCAAAGACGGAGGTAGCGGTTCTGCTGCTGGGTTGTTGCCCTCCTACGGCCTCCTCCACGTCTCCTGACGTACTGGCCTGTCCCCTGGTAGCGGCTCCATGCTCTGGACACTACGCTGACACAGCAAACCTTCTTGCCACAGCTCGCATTGATGTGCCATCCTGGATGAGCTGCACTACCTGAGCCACTTGTGTGGGTTGTAGACTCCGTCTCATGCTACCAGTAGAGTGAAAGCACCACCAGCAATCAAAAGTGACCAAAACATCAGCCAGAAAGCATCAGAACTGAGAAGTGGTCTGTGGTCACCACCGACAGAACCACTTTTATTGGGTGTGCCTTGGCAATTGCTTATGATTTCCACCTGTTGTCTATTCCATTTGCACAACAGCATGTGAAATTGATTGTCAATCAGTGTTGCTTCCTAAGTGGAAGCAGTTTGATTTCAAAGAAGTGTGGTTGATTTGGAGTTACATTGTGTTGTATAAGTGTTCCCTATATTTTTTTGAGCAGTGTATGTATACACTGCTCAAGCCAGCCAGGGCTCAGTTGTTATATACTACAACTGAGCCCTGGCAGTGAGCGTGTGAACCTATGCAAGTGAAACTAGCACCACAGGCCCGTAACATTCAAAAGCTACAATGCAATCAGGGACATCTTTGTTTTTGAATCTGGAACAACATTTTTGCAGCATAAACAGGAATATATTTTGATATACCTTTTGTAATCCTTCAAAATGTAGCAAAAGTGGGTGCATTGACAGCGACCAAATCAGAATTGGGATTAAACTGGGATCAAACCAACCAAAGTGTGAAAGCAACCTACATTAGCAAATGATTTTATTCAAATATATTTATGGCGTATCAAACTGCGTATGATTTCGTGAAAAATAATATTATAATTAAAAATCCAAAAGGTTTCATTGGAAGCCTGGCTATTCGCTCATCCCTTTTTACATTTTTATTTATTTTTTTGTACTTTGTTGATGAAAATCTCACCCAAAAATTTGCCTTCCCACAGTAAACATACTGTTGTCGTGCCTCTTGGCAAGACATTTCACTCATTTTGCCTGCATCAAAATGTTAAACCTCAGGGCAAAACAAGAAACTAAATCTAAACTTTTTAATAGTTAGTAATCTCATTAACATAAATAATGAAGAAAGTTGCACTGACCTTGTCCATTTCTTGTAGTAGCTGTAGCAGTAGAAGTACTAGCAGCAGTTTACTCCATGCTGTCCCTCATGGAGTACACAGTATGACAGATCAGCAGTAGTTCATGGGACAGATACTGGACTGAGGTCGACAAACAGGTTAAGGTCCGCCCACCTGAGCTGTCAACAGAAACACGCCTTTAAACAAACGCCCCAGTGATCAGGGTGCACTCACTACTGTACCATATGGCAATGACTGTGACTACTACTTCAAATATGTACACTATGTAAATGTGCCCTTTGGGTAGTAACGGAAAATACAGTTAGTATTTATTTTATACACCCTGATTATATTGTGATTTTGATTTTCAATTAGTAGTCTATAGGTCTTTATCATTTTTACTTTTTTGTTTTTGGAGAAAATTATGTACACTATTCTGTCTGATTCATTTAGATTATCAAGTTTGTTCAACACCCATTTTTCATATTAACAAGAAACTTATCCAAAACAAACTAAAATGCCTTGGCAATCTACACCAGATAACCAAAGAAATCTAAACTCCATAACTATAATCTCAGCTGAGGTGGCTCAGGTATCTGTTCTGGACGCCTCCTGGACACCTCCCTCGGGAGGTGTTTCGGGCATGTCCCACCGGGAGGAGGCCCCGTGGAAGACCTAGGACACACTGGAGGGACTATGTCATGGTGAAGGAAGTCTGGGAGTCCCTGCTTAGACTGTTGCCCCCGCAACCCGGCCCTGGATAAGCTGAAGAAAATGGATGGATGGATGGATGGATGGAACGTGAAACATTCCCAGGCAGAGCAATGGCATCTCCAAGTACTATAAATAACAGGTGGATCCTCAACTAGAAAAATTACATGGTGCACCTTTCAATAGATCAAGATCACCACATATTTGCTCTGGATCAACAAACATGCAAGTCAACATTGTTTCAATGTACAAGTTTTAATATCCTTTTTTATTCAAATGGGTATCTCTGACAAAATAACATTTTGAAACAATTACAGCTCCATTTGTTAATCACTGTATTCATGGGTTTCAGACATAATATTGTTTGCTGATTTGAAGAATGTGGCAGGACAATGGTCATCAGTTGTTGTTGTAGTAACAGCATAATTCAAACAAAAAAATACAATATATTTTGAATGAGGAAAATTACTCTCAGAATCCTTCAGAATCAGGATGGAATCAATACGTACCTGAAATCCATAAATAGAATCATTCATTAATAGCAGACAAAATAATTTGATTCCTGGGCAATTAACCATTTCCAACAAAATATTAAAAGATATAGTTTTGAAGGTATACACAAGGAAAATCTTCAAAACAGTTAGATTATCAAGTAATGTATAACTTCTTAGTGACTTTTACAAGTCACACTTTACACTTGTATGTTAAAATGTACTTACATTTTAACATACAGTTTATGATATTGAGTAAATCCATAAAAAAATTTCAGTCAATACCAGGTTTATATCAACACAATTCCCTCAACAGCAGTCTAGACACTATCTATTGAGTACAAACATTAATCTTGTGATTATTATTTGCTCATTCTTCAGTCTGTTCCCACATCCAAAATCCTTTTATGTGCTTTAGAACCACCTTATGACAGCAGAGGTTGGGACCTCTCCTTTCTCTCTATGAACTAAACAATGACAAAAACAAACAGTGGCGTGTGTTTGAAAGTTCAATGAAATAACAGAGTAACAGAATAAGACAAAAAATGCATCATGTTTTATCTGGAAATGGCTCTGAACTAGACAATTAGCTTTGAGGACATTATCACATATTACAAATACATGGAATGCCTTAAAATACTTTGATAATATATATAAAAAATATTGTTTTTTTATGCACTCATATAATTATCAAAAAGCCTTGCTTTATTTATTAACCTACTAAAACCAGAACAAAATCATGAGACTCATTTTACAATATATTATTCATTCCCATTTTCCTCTTAGAGAGTTTACTGAAATAAAAACCTGAATGGGGAGTGCATGTTCTCCCGTTGTTACTGTGGCAGTGAGTACCCTGAATTCTGCTGATGAGTAAGGATGTTGTCTATACATCATACTTCATACTTTGAATAGAACACACCTACACTTACACTTACACTTAAAACCTACACTTACTGTCCTCCAAAATGGTCTTTGGTCCAGGGGCGGTCGGCACAGGCCAACAGAGCCTGCGAGCCTGACAGTCTTCAAAGCCGCCAGACCCCATTCATGTCAAGATTTTACAAAATTATTGTTTGGCAGAAAAAAAAACTGTAACAAACAAAAAATATATAGAAGTACTGACATATTTTGCATAAGACATTATTGGTATGATTGCTACTACTGTACCATTTATCAAAACACTTAAATAACTTAAAATAACAAACTTATTTTGTACTTTCCAGTGTTCTTAAGCTATTCTCAAAGGTCCATTATTCCTTTTGTTTGATATTCTATTCTTTCTTACTTCAGAATTAAACTGTATTTTAAGCAATTATTATACGTATATATGTATATTTCTGTCGTTACGTTTGTGATCCCAGTTTTCTAAATTTCATTAAAATGTCATCAAATGTTTTGAAATTTCATTATTCATTACATTAACATTAGCCAATTAGAAAAATGCTGGTAGTTTTGGATTTTATGCACATATATTTAGGTTGGGATTTAATGTGTATTTTGTAAGCATGTAATTAATTATGAACAGAAAATATAAAAATAAAATACAATGATTACATGTATTGACAGTATGCAACTTCTGGCAAACAAAAACAACAATTAGCGTTAAAAAAAACCAGCAACAGTGGCCCTGAACAAAAGTGTCAGTGTGAAAAATTCTTTTCACAGTTTTCCTTTATTTCTTGTCAATCCTTCAAATACAAAAATAAAATTGAAATTTTAGTCCTCCCCCTGACCAGCTCCTCCCATCACCAGTCTGTGGAACACTGAGCTTTCTTTTTGACAAAGAACTTCAGGAGAATCGAACTCCAACACTTGCCCTCCACCCATCACCAGCACACGGTCACAGTCCAAAATCGTGTTTATCCTGCAAGAAAAGGGGAAAGGTAACAGAAGAAAAAAGAAGGAAAAAATATCACACTCTATTTTATGTAGCACAATGTGACAACAGACTCCTCACAGGGACAACCACCAACTGACCAACAAAAAAGGTTAGATAATCAAGCAATTTGTCTTACAAGAATCAGAATCTCTTACAATACTGCAAACAGTCGTACATGACTATAGGCTATCTGTGCACAATCGCCTCTCTCACAATGGCACCTGGTTAGTTCCAGACCCTAGGGCAGTAATCAATGTCATTTTTGCCTTAATGATTTCTCTATAGGGTTGTTGCAAAGTTGCAGTAAAATGAATAAACAGATCACGCAGTGGACAGGGAGCTGCAGATGGACACTTCTGTGTTTATAAAAGGTCTTTGAGTCTCAATGCTACTTTGCTCAGACTGCACTCGATCCAGCTGTGACTCGCGCTACTATTACTATATAATAATAATAATAATAATAATAATAATTCATTGCATTTATATAGCGCCTTTCGTGACACCCAAAGCGCTTTACAGTTCATTGTTCATTCACTCCACACTTGGTGGTGGTAAGCTACTTTCTGTAGCCACAGCTGCCCTGGGGCAGACTGACGGAAGCGAGGCTGCCAATCTGCGCCATCGGCCCCTCCGACTACCTCCAACACTCATGCACACTCCACTTTCATACTAGGCAAATGTGGGTAAAGTGTCTTGCCTAAGGACACAGCGACAGTTTTTTTGCAACTGGCGCCCCACTGTGTATAACTATTTAATTCTAGCGGCCATGTTCACCTGTGAGCGATGGTGAGCACAGTTTTGTCTCTGAAAGTCTCTCTAATCGTCTGCTGCAGAAGTTTGTCTGTTTTCTGGTCCACACTGGCTGTAGCTTCATCTATGCACAGCACCTACAAAAAGTAAAGAAAGTACTAATAACTTCAGTAGCAGAAATAATAATAGTGATAGACATAGCAGAAGCAGGAGCATTTGGCTGAGGGGCAGCGCTTTGGCAAGTAGTACTGTACTAAAAATAATAAATTATATATTGTATATTAAAAACAAATGACATAGAACACTGAATTGGCAGATTTGAGTATGATTCTAAAATAGTAGCTGTAGTAGCAGTAGCAGTAGTAGTAGTAGTAATAATAGTACCTTGGCCTGAGTAAGTAGAGCTCTGGCCAAACACAGAAGCTGCCTCTGTCCCACTGAGAAGGACTTCCCTCTCTCTCCCACCTCTGCATCCAGACCTCCTGAACATAAACAACAACAACTCATTTTTACTTTACTTGAGTCATTTCTTGGGCCACCACTTTGTACTTCAGTAAAATATTTTGTGTTCTGCAAATAATGCAAATTTCTCAAGTAGAAATATAAAATTATGCTTTAAAAACATTTTCTGAAACAATACACCTACTTAACACAAATTACTGATAGGGACTGAGCTGGAGGTGTCCTTGGTACTGTGATGACATTTTGCCAATATGTCGCCTATGTCATCAGATGTTATAATAGTCCCTACAGCAGACTTGAATGGATAAAACCACCACAATGAATTGAATGTCTGATTGTGAATGAAGTTCTCCTCCCTTAGTTTCATGGTCTACTTTAATTATGTCTTCAACAACTACAATTATAAATTTAAATTCCACGTATTACCAAAATATGTCATCTAATTTTGTTATAATTTGTCCTGAAACTGGTATAGTTACAGAAAGTGGTGGCATGGCCCATCCCCGATGCTTTAGGCGTTAATTTAGTTCACCTAAACATGTCCAGACAAGGCATGTTGAAGTTTTGTCGTCATGTTTAACTTTTCCATTGATGTAACAAGACATTATGAAATTGTTTTGTGGAGTTGAGGGTGGAGTGAAAACTGTAAAATGCAGTGAGTCAGTTTATGTTTGAAACAGACACGCCTCATTTAAATGAACAATATAAAAGATAATTAAAAAAGACTATTAAAGATCCCATGACATGGTACTTCTTGATGCTTTTATATGGCTCCTTAATGGTTCCCTAATACTGTAAATGAATCCTTCTTCAAAATCAACACTCAGTGCATGAGAAACAGAGATAAGATGAGAAAGAGTATTTTTTTTCTCTCTGAACAGGCCATAATGGGCGTTATTGCTTGAATGCAGAGGAGAAAAGAGATGGCCAATAGTAGAGGGTGGGGGCGTGGCCAAACTCTCCGCTCTAGCTCTCAGCTGATCCATTTCCGTGTTTTTGCACGGAGGGAGAAATTTGAAGGGTTCCATTGAAAAATAAACACATTTCAACATAAAATAAAATTAAACCACTGCTGTTCGAAGGTCCAGAGGCTCAGATAAAGGACTTCCGAGCCTGGAAACACTCGGACGTGCCTCCAGGCAAATAAAAAAACGCATTTCGCATTGCCTAGCGCATTCGCGGTCCAAACTCTCTGGGCGTGATTTACAGAGACGCTGAGTACAGACAGACGGGGGTGGAACTGCATTTGCATTTCTTTTTTCGATCTGACGTCAATAAGGTGCCTTGTTCAAAATCGCCCGTTTGAGCTCCGATTTTTTGTAACGCAGAAAAGGATCGCAAATGCTCAGTTTAGACATTTCACAACTTTTAACCATGGGGGGGGGGGGGGCTAAACAGGGTAGGGGAGCTCACATTAACGTTCAAAAACCTCAGAAAGTGAAAATTTCATGCCATGGGACCTTTAAAGATTAATTCAGAGAGATGAAGCTTAGAAAAGTGTTAGGGATAAAGAACTATAAAAATGAAATGCCATTCACAAAGGAGTGACTGAATGACCATACTTGGAAATAAGCCTTGAAATGCTTGTTGTTTCATTAGGAACTGATTCAATTTGTATAAACTACAAGATTAATTGTAACTGAATTGGAATTGCAGTTTAAGTAGTCACAACTACAAAAAACATTAAGCTTAAAAATATAATGCAACAGCTGGAAACATAACAAAACATCCTGTAAAAACCTGGTAACTGAAAACCATTGGATTAGTACATGTACGGGTTTATCAGTTCATATTTCAGTCTTTTCTCATTAATGCTCCTGAGATTGTATATAATATTTGTAATATTTGCAACAACTGAATCTTCAAGTTTAATTATCAATGTTAATGTTACAAAAACAGTTAATTTGAATTCTTACAGGTGATTCTTGCAGAGTTGTTTATCTCAAGGGAGGCACTACCACATACACACGTTATGCTAACATTATGGATTTATGGAGTCGGCAAACTATTAAAATGTCTCACTAACTGCAGTCTGATGTGAGTAGTCTGAGGGTTTATCATCAAAAAGAAATCTGGTTGCTCACAACATATTTTTCCTGTCTAAGTGTTTAAATACTTGGAACATAACAGATTGTTGCATAACATCACAAAGCATTATGGGATACCCCCTTAGACAAACAAATGCTAAACCAAGGCTGGTATGTCAAAATAACCTGCTCATTTCCAGGTCTCTTTTCCAAGTAATATTGTTGGTGTAAATAAAGAATATGTGCAGTGTACCAGTTTGTGTAAGGCTGTGACGTCACCTGTAAAGTGGGCTATCACATATGGACTTACCAATTCTGTGCACAGCATTGCTGAGATGGCACTGCTCCAGGACGTCTTCTAGCTGCTGCTCTGAGTGCCTCTCACAGGGGTCCAGGTTCTGCCTCACAGACCCACTGAACAGGAACGGGTCCTGAGGGATGATGGCCAGCCTCGACCTGCAGAGGGAGTCAATATTGTTAAATCAAGAGTGGACAAACTTTACATTACAACTGACATTATTATGTGTTGTGAAAGACCAGAACGGTGTTCATACTGCTGCTACTTTTATAAGGAAAAAATATTTTGCCATAATCTCCAAATAGCTAAATTACACAAACTAGAGACTTTTAAAAACATGTATCCTCAATTGCTGGTTTCACAGCATTCTATAGGCCAATAATATATAATACAGATTGGGGGTAAGATCAAATGAATAATATAAAAATGCAGATTTTAGTTGTAGTATAGCTAGTATTAAGGTCTAGTTAGTAAAAGAATTTTACTTTTGCATTTATCCTATTAGAAAATAATTGTCATAATTTGTTTATAGTATTTAAGCATTTAAATTTGGGATTGACCAATAACATAAACCAATAACATAAACATATTATGTTGTTAATGATTTGTATTTTAGAGGAAAATAATATGGATGAATTTGGTAAATGTACATTTTAGAGGATATTGATGACAATTAATTTTTAAGAAGATAATGATGAATTTGAAATCTTGTATATATGGAAATTAGAATGAATTAATTTAGATTGTTTTAAATGATGTATTGAATAGTGGTTATTTTAAGAAAACACTGTTAATGATGCTGCCCAAGGACTGCAGATGGAAAGAAGCTTGTAGCTAAATCTGGCACAGACCATCTTTTCTCTCGGATATTAATGTTTTCTGTGCACTGTCCTTGTTTGTTTTAAATAAATAAAATAAATGTACACTAAAATCCTAAAGCCCAAATGAATGTTTTCATTTTACACTACAGGCTGTTTACAGGTGCCATTTTTAGTACTTTTGTCCATCCAAAAGATATCATTCTGCAGCAGTCCATAGTCCATATGGGCTGCATATACTAGAAGTATGCCTTACTTCTATTATATGCAACCCATCCGTAAGAGCTTTGCACAACTGTCAGATACCAAAGCAGAGTCTTCCACAATATCATGGTAAAGCTAAAAACAAATATTATGCTAACAGCACTTTCTTTTTCCCACACAATAAAACATTTTATAATTTGATGCAGAGCAGTCCAGTGGTCTCATATTGACCCTAAGAGCTGCTTTTACAATATCTATACTGTGTTAAAACAAATTTTACTCAGCGACATGGACAAATGGGTATACATTCTCATCATTTGGAAACCATTTCCCACCTGAGTTGATGAACCCCGACAGTGCTGATGTCTATTCCGTCCAGTAGTATCTGCCCCTCAGTCAGTTCCACCATCCTAAAGAGAGCCAGGAACAGAGAAGACTTGCCTGACCCCGTCCTGCCAACAATGCCCACCTTCTCCCCAGGCCGCACAACCATGCTGACCCCCTCCAGGGCATTGGGAAGCCCCTCCCTGTAACACAGCGCCACCGACCGAAACTCCACCCAGCCCTGCTCAGGCCAACTGGGAGGCAGCTGTGGAGTAGACAAATATTAGTAAAATAATGCTTAAAGTTGAAATTCCCAACTTTAGTAAGCAAGTTTAGTAAGTTTAGTAAATTCTGTTTCTCCCTCCCAAAAATTATATTGTAAAATTATATTATCAAAATGTAATTATTGTGAAATCAAAATAATAACTTTGTAAAGCCTGCTAGTTTCCTAGTATGGCATTAAAGTTATCTATCTGTATGGTGACAAGCAGTCGTTTTTTGAGCAATAAAAACATGTAATAAATTTAGAGCAATTACAATCAAGCAGGCATAAAACAACACAGTAGGCTTGTGAATGTATTGAACTGAAATGAGCAAATAAAGTATACTTAAATTAAGGTGTGTGTTGTGTTAAATTAATGTGTTGTGTGAAAATTTAACTGAACTAACAAAACAGAATCCATGATTATGTCACACTGTTACAATCATGGTATGGTATGTCAGTGTGACATATGGTAAATGAACAAATGTGTAAAATTAAACAAATTAATGAGACTTTAATGAGACAAAGACCCACTTTGTCACATTGTCTATGGATAAAATGAAAATAGTATGATAGATGTGCTAAAGCTGTACCCCAACCTTTTTTCCTCATTAATGTCTGTATTTTCCCCATAAAATGCTGTCTTTATCTAAGGTGGCTGAGTGGCTAGCACTCATGCTTTACAGCAAGAAGGTTCCAGGTTCGATCCCCGGGTCGCCCAGGCCTTTCTGTGTGTGTTCTGTGTGGAGTTTGCATGCATGGTCTGGGTTCGATCCCCGGGTCGCCCGAGCCTTTCTGTATGGAGTTTGCATGTTCTCCCCGTGTTCCTCCGGGCACTCCAGTTTCCCCCATCAACCCAAAACATGCTCCAGGTAAAATCCTCCAGCTTAGGTCCTGACCAAGCCGAGCAATTAGATCATGGAGATGGGTCCCTGGGCGCCTGAAAGACGAGCTGCCCACTGCTCCTGAAGGATGGGTCAAATGCAGAGAAATAATTTCCCTACGGGGATGAATAAAGTCTGTCTTCTTCTTCTCTAATCAGAAAATATTGTATTTATTTTAACCATAACAATAAGACCCTTGGGGGTGAGAGCTGATTGGCTGTCGAAAAATTGTGCACCCTGCTTCTCATTTCTGTATGAAAAAGCTGTTGTAAAATGCCAATACTAGCAAAGTGCCCAAGGGTTTCTAAGAGCTAGGAACAAGTTAGGTAGATTTAAATACCTCCTACCCTTTCATGGTTTGTAAATCAGATACCTCAGCTTTAAAGAGAAAATATCTCCCCACAGGCCAATGAGGGTGGTGAGAATGAGATATAGAGGGGTGAGTAGCAGCATGTAGTTGAAATGGCCCAATGATGGAGAAAGTGCATTTAAATGAGCATTTAAATGGTCTCACATCTGAGGTGTGGTCCTGGGGCTCCATGGGAAGGTCTGTGCTGTATTCCTCTGTCCGCTCCACACTCACCATCTGCATCTCCACCTGAGTGAAGTTCGAGATGAGTTCAGCCATGAGCATCGTGATAGAGAGGGCATAGGACAGGGCCAGCCCCACCAAACCTGCAGGCGACAAAGCAAATTTGTGAATAATCACTGGTGGAAAGCGGTGTCTTGGTGTACTGTATACTGTTTAGAATAAACAGTGCCAGTCAGATGCATAACATGACCACAGACGCATTAAGATAACTTTCTTTATTAATTTCTATATTAAAATAATGCCACTTTGCCTGTTTTGGCATGATGAGCATTATGCAAATCAATAATTTCTTATGAAAATGTTATAATAATAATCACTCAATGTGGCCTGGGGCAAAGCGTGGCTGCTAACCTGCACCATCTGACCGTTTGAGTACCACCAACAGTCGTACAGTGAAGTGCCTTGCCTAAGGACACAACAACAGATTTACCACTGGCACACCACTGTGGCACCTGATATTTCCAGCAGTAGTATTATGTCACGATTGTGTGATTGTGTGTTTCTCACCAGGGTTGACGGACTTGAGCTGATGCTGCACCACGGCAATGACCGCGAGCCCCGTCACCACGGCAACACCCATCAACTGCAGTCGAATGTAGAGCCATTGTTTTGCTGCGTTGGAGACAAACAGGCACCGCTGATTCTGCTCCAGACACTTTGCACTCTCCTCCTTAAACCTGTAGAAAAAGAAAGTCAAATCTGGACCCACACATGTTCAATGACTGCTCTAAAAATTTAAATCTTTCTGGATCAGTGGTATAGTTGCATCACCTAGTTTTTCTCACTCTCATTATATGGACAGATGATGTCTCAAGTGAAAGCTCAGAGCCTCCAGAATTAATTCTGAGCATTCAGATCAGAGGGAGTAGGTTTAAACCAAGTGGATATCAGCATTGAAAATGGCAAACCAAATGAGAGACAAGCCCATTCTGCTTTCTGATTGGATAATCATCCCAAGAACCAAAACTCAAAATTCTTACACAAAACAGCTTGGCCATATATTTTTAACAATATTACACAATTAGATAATAGTTTAAAGGGATTCTGCTGCTTCAGCTTTATTGTGCCATTGGCATACAGTACTACTTTGACAAGAACTTCACCTTGAGAAAAAATAGGGGGATTATTGGTAAGTGTTGAAGTAAATTTCTGCGACAAAATATAGAACCAAATTGAATTTGTACCTGGCTGTGCTGCGAGTTGCCCTTATTGTTGCCAGTCCAGTGATTGTTTCTGAGAAGTGTGAGTAAAGGGGGGAGAGGGTAATGCTGTAGAGGCGTTTGAGCTCCCGTGATGTGCGTCTATAAAAGGACTGCAGTCTGTAGTAGACTAGAGCCAGAGGAACCAGCAGCACTATGATCCAGGGCAGCCCGTAGCTCATCACGACCAGGATACCCATCAGCCCGAAGACATTGGCCAGAAGTATGTTGAGGATGAAGGGAAGGCTGTCATCGATGGTGTAGATGTCAGAGGAAAAGCGGTTCAATATGCGACCAAGAGGAGTAGTGTCGAAGAAACACACTGTCGCCTAAGAAGAAAAGATTTTACAGTGAAAAATTTGAAAATGTACTGCAACTTTAAAACCCAGAAAACACAAAGTAGAAGTGCTGTACAAGACTGTGATGAGGAGGAATACAAATGTCACAATGAAAACACTACAACTGAAGCAAAATGAATATCAGATTCATATTGTCAACATCTCAGTTTGAGTTCAATGAAATGTGAAATGAAATTTTAAAGTGAAATGGTGCATTTTAAAGACTGCCGAGGGTAGACTTCATTTAGTTCCTTGAAGTTTTCTTGTTACCTTCAGCACTCTATCCAAGAGCCTATTGTGGATGGTGATTGCGGCGCAGATGGTTCCGTAGGCAAAGAGAAAAGCTCTCAGTGCAGTGAAGACTGTGTTACCCACAGCGATTCCTCCATAAACAGTGAGGTAAAACTTCACATCGGTGCTCAGGTTATTCAGTGAGTGAACTGAAGGCAGAGGAGACCTGAAGGAGAAAAAGGTACCTTCTTGACAAAAAGTGTGATCTTTTTTTAATATTTTCATAACTGCAGCATCTTCAGGCAATGCATTGAATAGACAATTGACAATATAGATAAGGCTTAACACATTTATTTCAAGCCATGACAAAAGTCAGATCCTGGTGTACTAAGAGAGATGCATAAATCTAATGAAATTAGAGGTGGGCAGATTATTAAAATATTGCTAATAATCATGAATGTTTTTTAAGTTATGTAGAAATTTGAATATTGAGTTAATTGTTTATGTGCCTAAAAAGAGTTAATTAAACTTAAACTTGAATTGTAAACTTCCAATTAAGAATATGAAGATATATTTCTGAACTTTTGTGGATAATTTCACATTTATCCAATACGTAAACCTAAAGTAATATATTGAAAGACACGTTTCATAATAATGTTTGAATACTGTTATAAAATAAATATCAAGCAGAGCCATAATGAAAAATGTGACAGTCTAAACATTAGTCTATTCTGTGACTATTATTCAAATTGCAGTTGTATTTTTTGCCTGAAAAGTGTGAATTTTTATAAAAACACCCACTTGAGAATATGTCTGTATTAGAGATGCGCGGATGGCGGTTACAGCCGCGGGCACCACGGCTAAACCGCGGAGCGGTTGGATGACGTGACGAAAAATAATATTTTTTATTAAATTCGGGCGGGTGGCGGTTGAACAACCATGGGTCTGTGCAGTGCAGAGAATTTTGGGATTATCATAGGTTGGCGGATGACGGACGGGCGCAGTTTTGAAAATTCCTGAAAAAACGTGCGTGCAAATGGATAGCGGACGGATTATGTTTTTTATATGCGGTTGCGGATGGAAAAAAAGCCCATCCGCGCATCTCTAGTCTGTATCTACATTATAGTTGATATTAACACACAAGCATCAATATGGAATTAGGGCAAATTCTGAACAAAAATTATGGAATTTTCTGCATTCTAATCTAGAGTTAACTTATATTTTGTAGTCTGAATATGGTTTTGCTTTTACTTCCCAATAAATAAAAAACTAAACTGTCATAACTGTTCACAAGAGAATCACACAGGACTGGGATCACCACATTGTTTGAGCATTAAAGGTCCCATGGCATGACATTTTCACTTTCTGAGGTTTTTGAACGTTAATGTGAGCTCCCCTACCCTGTTTAGGGCCCCCCCCATGGCTAAAAGTTGCAAAATGTGTAAACTGAGCATTTGTGGTCCTTTTCTGCGTTTGAAAAACACACAGCTCAAACGGACGATTCTGAACAAAGAAACTTTCTGACGTCACACGGAAAATGCAGTTCCACCCCCCGTCTGTTTTTCTACCCACACTCTCTGAACTCATGCCCAGAGAGTTTGGACCGCGAATGAGCTGCGCAATGCAAAATGCATTTTTTTATTTGCCTGGAGGCACGTATAAGGGTTTCCAGGCTCGGAAGTACTTTATCCGACCCTCTGTACCTCTGAAACAGCAGTGGTTTAATTTTATTTTCAATGAAAATGTGTTTTTTTCATTGAAACGCCTCTCATTTCTTCCTCCGCGCTTAAAACACGGAAGTGGGGCCAGCACACAGCGCACCGCTAAAACAAAGAACCAGCGGCGCATTTGCCCTCACCCCCACCCGCAGCTCTGACCTATCTCTGTCCTTCTCATTTGCATTCAAGCAACAACGCCCAGAATGAGCTGTTCAGAGAGAGATTTTTTAACCATGTCTGTGTACATGTGTCTTTCTCATGCACTGAGTCTTGATTTTGGAGCAGGATTCATTTACAGTATTAAGGAACCATTAAGGCACCATATAAAAGCATCAAGAAGTACCATGTCATGGGATCTTTAAAGAATGAGCTGGCGTCCCATACAACTCTATATCAGAGCAGGCCTAGAGGATACAGTGGCCATTCTACTCAAGTCTGTAGCTGATTGGCTCCTGCATAAGATGCATACTGTCCCTCACAGTAGAAGCAGTGCACCATAGAGCGCACCCTGGACCATGCACTGAACCAATGGGAGCGTGCTCTATTTGGAGTTGTCCATTCATGTGAATGACCTATTTCAAGATCAAAAAGGCACATTTCACCAAAAGGTGACACGTTTGCAGTCCTGCTCAAGATACTTTTTTGTCATCATCGCCCACCCATGTAAGACATATTAAAATAAGAGAAATAATATAATAGCATATTAATAGGATGGTACATTATAGGTACATACACAAGTTGGTGGTGGGAGAAGAGCAGTAGGTGAGGGGAGAGGGGGCTCCCTGAGGAGGAACCATCAAAACTGTGGGAACCATTGTTTCGGAGCTGTGAGATCCAGTAGGACAACCACCAGTCAGACACATTTCTAGAGGCTGAAATGGAGGAGATATAGAATTACTGTTGATGTTGATGAAGAACAGGGACAGAATTAAGAATGAGTACTTAATTTAGATTGAGATGGTTTGATGGTTTGAACATGTACAGAGGAGGGAGAGTGAATATGTGGTACAGAGGAGGGAGAGTGAATAATATGGTACAGAGGAGGGAGATTGGTACAGAGGAGGGAGAGTGAATATGTGGTACAGAGGAGGGAGAGTTGTACAGAGGAGGGAGAGTGAATATGTGGTACAGAGGAGGGAGAGTGAATATGTGGTACAGAGGAGGGAGAGAATATGTGGTACAGAGGAGGGAGAGTGGTACAGAGGAGGGAGAGTGAATATGTGTAGAAGGATGCTAAGGTCACAGTTGCAGAAAACAGGAAGCCTAGTGGCAGACCAAAAAGAGATTAGATGTGGTAGTGAAAGAAGACATGAAGCTAACATCGTCACAACAACATTAGTCCTCTCGACATGGACCTTAATTCAATGTGCAAACACTACAGTTAGATTTTGAATAAAGTGCCCTGCTCAAGATAAATAGTAACAGATGCCAATAGCTACAGTATGGATGTGTCAAATTTTTAACTGATATGAACCTAAATTAGCAAGTTGGAGGAACATATCCAAACCTTGCATGAGGAGCAGAGACAGAAGCACAGAGGAGGCCAGTGTTGCCCCCACAGACCTCCAATACGACCGGTATACTCTCCAGGCGAGTCTCCCAGTTGCCTTCTGTTCTTCCCCAGAAGAGTCACTGTCCTTGGGTACAGAAAGGGGTGATATGGACCCCTCCTCCTCTGGATCTCCATCCTCTGGAAATAATCAACAATAATTCAGTATTTTATTTAAAGAATAAAGAAAGAATAAATAAATACATTATAAACACAAATAGAAGATTAGATAATTACCATTTTCTTTCTTGTTGTCCTTATTTTTCTGAGTCTTTGGTGCAACCTCCACCAAAGGAATTATTTCAGCTGGAGACCCTATGAAAAACAAAAATTACACAAAATTATGAACCTAATTGTTATTGTCTTGCTCGAAATGTTCAACAGCATCACATTAAACACATTGTTTTTATTAAAATAATGTTCTCTCATCAAAAACATGCCTGAATGGGTTTTAGATGTCCATGCATGAATGCATGAGAGGAGCACAGGCCCTCCTCTCATGCATTCGTGCACTCTGAACGTCAAAAATGAAAAATGAAAACTTAGAAACATGTTAATATGTTGTTTTCAGCGAAAAGAGGATTTAGGAGGAGGTAACATGGTGATCTAAATATGTTAAGCAGTTAGCAGTTAATACCCCATAAAACTAAAATACCCCTTCTTTAACTGTCCATGTTGACCCCACATAAGTTCTATATGTAGATGCTAGGAAGGCTGCAGTCAGCAACAAGCTTTGTTAATAAGTTACTTTAGTACAGGGGTGGGCAATTATTTTTCCCCAGGGACCAAATGAGAAGCGGAAAATATTGTGGAGGGCCAGGCCACAAGTTTCAAGTCTACTCTGGTTATTAATTTTATTTCTAAGTTGAAGTCAGTAAATGGCATTGTTTACAGAAGCTGGTAAATTATGTGTTATTATTAAGTAATGAGAGAGTGAGGTTTTACAAAAACTGAATTTATTCAGTAAAATAATTCAAAACAACGGTAAACGTGAAACATATTAAACTCTTTCAGCCACAGTAAACCCACAATGCTCTCTGAGTTTAACTTTCTTAACTTTGTATTAAGACACCACAATGTCTTTGTATGCCAAATATTAAAATACAAGATATGTCACAACATTTTTTGTCCAACTGCCAAACTGTGTAGAAAAAAAGTCAAAGTTAGCATGTTTTAGTGTTTTTTTCTTGATCAGTCAGAGAAACCTAGCCTCTGTTTAACAAGTGCATCAAAGTCAGGTTGCATGTTTGAGGTGGAGATGTGAAGCACAAATGCATTATGTACCATTTTGAAAGTAGGTTTTATTTTCTTAATTCCAAGCAACCTTTCGCGGGCCAGTCAGAGTTGGCTCACGGGCCTTATTTGGCCCCGGGGCCTTGAAATGTCCAGGTCTGCTTTAGTGGATATTTACAAAGTAGTTTCTTACCTGTTTTTATGATTTTCCCATCCTCCATCAGGATGACCAGATCGGCTTTATCGACAAACTCAATGCGGTGAGTGCAGAGGATCCTGGTCTTTTTTTGCAGAAGATCCATAATGCACCTCTTCATCAGGTGTTCTGCCACATCAGTGTCCACAGCAGCCAGAGGGTCATCTAGGAGGTAGATAGGTTTGTCCTGGACAGAAATAAAACAATAATACAACACAAATATAACGTTGTTCCCTCATCAAAAAAAATGTCTGAAGACGTTTTAGATGTTAACCATTTATGTAATTATGTAATTTAGCAATCTCTCCTGGGCCCTATTCAAACGCTGATGGTTAGCTGCCCTTTGTCACTGGGTCTGTTCATTGTTTTTATGGACAGAATTTCAAGTAGCAGTGAGAGGAAGGGGGTCCAGTTTGGAGACCACAGGTTCTCATCTCTGCTGTTAAACCTTCCAAATGCATGTTGCAGAAATGCATTGAGGTGGTTTGCATCCAAGTGTGAAGCAGCTAGGATGAAAATCAGCTCCTCTGGATCTGAGGCCATGGCTCTCAACAGGAAAAAAGGTGACTTGCTTTTTCCAGGTGGGTGGACAGTCCCTGCATTAAGGGAAAGAGTTCAAGTAACCCGGGGTCTTGTTCGTGAGTGAGAGAAGGATGGAGCGTGAGATTGACAGGTGGATCGGTGGGTGCATTGGACCGTTTTTGTGAAGGACCTGAGTTGAAACTCAAGAGTATGAATGTAGATTGACCAGTAAATCAAGAGCTTTACTGTCATGAGCTTTGGGTAATAACCGAAAGGACAAGATCATGGGTACAAGCGGTCAAAAGGGTGGTTGTGTACTCCCTTAGAGATAGGGTGAGTAGCTCAGTCACACGGGAGGAACTCTGAGCAGAGCCACTGCTCCTCCATGTCGAGAGGAGCCAGCTCAAGTGGCTTGGACATCTGTTTTGTATACCTCCTGGAGACCACCCTGCAGAGGTGTTCCGGACAATTTGACGCTTAGAACTGTTTTAATTCTGGTTTAGTCCTGATTTAGTAGAAATTCACTCACAGTTTGTTAGTAATGTATTTCTTGATGCATGCAGGCATTACCTTTATACAGGAGTAATTATTAGTTAAATATCAACAATGTAAATTCTACAAAATGATAATTTTACACAAAAATAATACAGAAAGAGGATACTGGAAAGATTCACTTTGGAGTATAACTCAATATTTAATATATATGAAGTAAATTTAAAAAAAATTGTATACTGACCATGTAAACAGCTCGGGCTAAAGCGAGTCGGGCTTTCTGTCCGCCACTCAGAGTCACTCCATTCTCCCCCACCTCCGTCTTGTCGCCATTAGGCAAAACCTGCCAGAGCCCACAAGAAGACATATAGCAAAGAAATAGACACTAAAATATTTCATCTACATAAACAGTAAAATTTATTGTTCTTTTTCCATGCAGGTACATACACTTAGCAACAAGGGCTGAAAGTCACAGGGTCATTATTTAGTAATTTACATAAGATAAAAGAAACCTAAGACCAATAATATGAATGAATGTTGTAATTTTGTCCATATTAATTATTATTATTATTATTGGATATTTTAGTTAAACATGTGTTGCCAAAATTTAGTTTTGTGTAATTTCTAAATAAATAAAAATATGTATGTAACCATTCGCATTCACATTCTTTCACTCTGGGACACAGAACATTCAGAAAAAAAATTCCACAAATTCACAATCAGCTGGTACAAGTCTGCTCTACATCTTCCTCTCTCACTCTCACTCACTCACTCAATTAACTTCATACCTTTCACTATGATCTATAAATCTCCTCTATCCCTAGGCCTCCTGTTTGGTACCGTATAACTGTATCTGCAAATAGTATATAAACTTCTTACACTGAGATCATTGCTGAGAGCACAAGCCTCGATAACCTTCTGATAAAACTCTGGATCATAGTCTTTCCCAAACAGAATATTGTCCCGGACTGAAGCATGCTGGATCCAGGACTCTTGAGAGGCCAGGCCAAATCCCAAATCCTGACCGCTGACAAAAACCACACCACTCAATCTGAGAGGAGATGAGAAGAGGAAATTCAAACAAACTAAACAGGCAGAATGTGATATATTTTTTTGTCCTCAGAAAAGAATATGAAAATATTCTTCTTCCTTCATTTTTTTTTTTTAAAGAAGGAAAAGACATAGAAATGGTTGCCCAAATGCTGAATTGGACCATTGTTATTTCACAAATTCACCAATTTATGTCACTATATTGACAAAGTAATGAAGATATTGAACTTTTCTTTTATGAGGAAAGCCCCAGTAATCACAGAGATAAAGTTAAACTTGGGTAACATCTGCATTGAAATGTGTGTAGAATCCCTCAGTCGTCCAGGTAGAATCCATGGCAAAAGGAGAAATTCAATTTGTCAACTGGACAAAAGTTTATTTGGTCGAATACGTTTCACAGCTCATCCAAGCTGCTTCTTCAGTTCTGGCTAGAGTGCTGAGTGGACACCAGCACTGACAAAATTAAATTTCTCCTTTTATTTATATATTATATTTATATTTATATTTATATTTTTATATATATATATATATATATATATATATATATATATATATATATATATATATATATATATATATATATATATATATATATATATATATATATATATATATATATATATAAAATATTTATATTTATATATTTTTTTTACCTGTTGAGTTCTCCAGTGAGAGCAGCCAATAAGGAGCTTTTACCACAGCCAACTTTTCCCACAACAACAACCAGACAGCCCTGAAAATGACAAACATAATATGCAATTTTTATATGTAATGCAACATCTACACAGCTGCTTGTCTCTGTAAATTGCACAAAGGCAATCTATATTAAAGCCTCACTGGGTAACTTTTCATTTTGGATGTTTGCACTGTGAGCAGGCTTGCATCTCCACAAAACTCGTGCTTGTCTCCAAGGAAATATTGTTCTTTTGGCTATAATAATCCACATTCAGTATGGCATTAAGTGTATCTATCTCCATGGAGAATGTTGAGGAGTACCGTTTTAACTTTCTCTTTCCCTGAAATTATGCAGGTGACATGCCACCTCCAGAAGGTTAAGCAGTGTTGCCTTAAATACTGTAGTGTGTTCTTACCTTTGTTACATGGAGGTTGAGTCCCTGCAGGAGTAGACTGCCTTTGGCCTCTATGTCTGGTCTCCCAGGTCCTTGGTCTTGATTCATATCCTGGTTCTGATCTGGACTCTGCCACGAGAAGGTTCCCTGGTTCAACAGAATACAGGTCTGGTTGTCTTCAGGACAAACTGTGGAAAAAAGAGGGTTAGTTTGTACTTGATGTGAGTCATTAGCTGCATCTCCCCATTAGCCAGTCAAGGGCACACATGGTCAGCTAATTTCAAAACAAATATGGATAATATCAAAAGGGACAGAAAAACATTGTAGATTTCCACAGAATCATTGAGCAAACTCTTAATCTGATTGGAGATTAATTTGATTTTCGCAAATGGTTTACCAACAAAGTCCTTTGTTTAACATGTGTTACTAGAAATTTACGTAGCTAGTATAAATCAATAATCTTTAACCTTTTGGTTTAAATTTTGTCTTTGTCACATTAGTTCGCCCTTTTCTGGGGAGTTTTATCTTTTGTTAAAACCTACACTGATGAACTGTTAAACATGACATATCGATAATCTGAACTATTCAATGAACTATTGAAGTAATTAACAGATTTTTGGTTTGCATGTAAACATAGTCACTGAAATAAAGAAATCAGATTGCTAGGTGCTATCTGAATCTTGCAATGAGACAGGCTACAAAAGGCTCCTACAGCTTCGCTCAGACAGTGAGAGATACAGGAGTACATTCATACCATACTCCATATAGTTGTACAACAACTCACCCTTATTTAACAGATAATACTCCCTACAACTGTACCCTTATGTAATGGATAACCTTATGTCCTTTCAATCATCATATCATTGCACTGCCTTTCTTGTCTCTTAGATATAGCTGTGATTTTATATTTGGGGCAAAGCACCAAAGGTGCTAGGCACCATAGTGTTTCTACTGATTCTTCTTCTTATTATTATTATTGTACATTATTCTTCCACCTATGGGAGTCTATGGCAACCCCTAGAACCGTCTGGTAAAAAGTTGTGAAATTTTGCATGCACATTCCAGCCAGTCTCCTCATTACCCACAGCAATTTATAGGCCCCCACCCCCAACCGTCTAGTGCCACCAGCAGGTCAAAGTTGCAGGAATTTTCTGTGTTGCTAGGCAACGCAGAAATGTACCTTTGATCTGTCTTTGATGTGTCTTTGATCTAGCCGAAGTGAGCTCATATCTCGGGAACCCTTCATAGGAAGCCTGGGAGCCTGGCTAACAGACTCTGTTAGACTCTGTTAGACCCTGTCAGAACCTGCATGCTGCCTACATCCTGAGGCCTACATGCACCTTCGGTGCTTGTCTCCACATTGCTGCTTGCAGCTATATTTTATTACTTATTTTTCTATTTTATTTTTATTTGTACATTTATATATTTATTTATATAATTATGTCTTATTTGACACCGTCTCTTGCCATCTTTTTTGTTACTTATTTAGAATTTATTATTACCGTTTATTTTTTACTATTTTTTACTTTTAAGTCTCTAAACAGAGTATGTGGTGAACAGACTGATATCACCCTGTATAAAAAAAGAGATAATTCTGGATTCTGCCAGGCAGTTGGTTTTGAGTAACTTTCAGATTTTTTTCCACCTTTTTCAACATTTCTTTTAAAATTCACCTTAGCTTCGGTAGCATACATTTTGGATCATGCACCATTTTTAAATGGCTTTTTTAATTTAAAGTACAAGCTTTTACAATGTATACAGTGCAGTGCAATTACCCAGAGCATAGTATGATTGCAAGTCCTGATTCTTGAGTTTAAAGAATTTCTGGATTCGGTTCAAAGACACTTTCGCCTCCAGGACCCCATTCACCACCCACGCAAAGGAATTCAGAGGGATGACGAGCTGCCCCACCAGTGCCAGTGTTGTGAAAACCTGAAATTAACAAAAACTTTGTGAGATGAAGGAACATTTAATTATACTATCTAACCTCCTGAATCAGAAATTCAGTGTCCAAGGAACAGCTTCCTTGGACACTGAATTTCTGATTCAGGAGGTTTTGGATTTAACCATTGGTTTTTAGGCTTTAACCTGTGATAACTTGACTTATTCTTGCTAATAAAATTCAACAAATGCAATTATATAAAATGTAAACAAAACACCAGGTGTTATTGAACCAAATTCTTAGAAAATACTTTAGAAATACGTTATTAAATGTTCCAATATGAATTGTGATGTCAAAAATCACCCCTTCCTTGTTCTCATGGATCTATACCTTTATTCCTGTTAGATAAATGCTCTTTACATCATGCATTGTGTTGCTAAATAAGAAAAAAGTGAGACACTAAATCAAAATCTATTCATTTTAGACAGCATTTTCTCTAATAATAACAACAACTAATACAGAAGTTTGTCATCAAATCAGGTACATTCGTTACACTATCCCAGACATAGGATTCGTGGTCATGATGCATTTTCAGGAGTGAGTATAGAAGAAGTGACTTTATTGATCTCACGCAGGAGAAATTCTTTTGTGCATTTAACCCATCCTGTTATTAGGAGCAGTGGGCAGCACATTACTGTGCCCGGGGACCATCGCCATGATCTTCTTGCTTTGGTTTGGTCACCTATGGTACATGTTTTGGGTTGATGGGGGAAACCGGAGTGCCCGGAGGAAACCCACCCAGACACAGGGACATTGCATGCAAACTCCACACATAAAGGCCCGGGCGACCTGGGGATTGAACCCAGACCATGCATGCAAACTCCACACAGATTATAACACACATTATAAGGAAGTTTCTTGGTGTAATATCACAGTGGCAGAAAGGACTAAAACATGTTCCAGACTCAGAGCTCCATAGATACTTACCTTAGCGGCAGTCAGGGCATGTCCCAGCAGTGTGTATGTGACGAAGGTGAGGATGGAGATAACCACAGGCAGTGCAGCCCAGGTGTACACACACAGAGCATCCAGGTACTTCAGAGTCTTCAGGTGAGACAGCTCCTTCACTCTGCTCTCAAACACTTGTGCTGTGAAGTGAGGCTCCCAGTGGTAAAACTTTATCACACGGATCCCAAACAAGATCTCTGTCATCAGCTGGGAACAAAACAAAACAGGGTATTCAATTATTTTATACTTAACATACTACGTGTGGGCAATAGAACAAAAATGCATATCATAAATAAGGCTTTCAATATTATTACGTGCATCTTCTGAGAGTACACTCCATTGTCCTCATAGGGAAATTTGTCATCTGCATTTGACCCATCCTTCAGTGATGCTGAGGGAACCTGTCAATAGCAGTGGGCACCCAGATCTTGAGCTAAGCTTAATCAGGACTACCTTAGCTGCAGGATTTTTACCTATTGTGCATGTTTTTGGTTGATTTACCCCTTTCATTATCAGAAAAGCACTGAATCACCATTAAAAACCCATTTAAATTGGCAGACGACAATATATTTGCTAAGGACCAATGTGTATGTTCTTAAAAGTATTTGAATAATAGAGTCTGAACAAACCTGGACTAAACGCTCAGTCCTAACCCTATTGATCTATTCTCACCTTGACTCTGCTGTCCTTGTGTTTAAGCATTTCCTTATTGTTCTTGATGATTTTTGAAGCCAAGAACTTATTGAACGGCACCAGTAACAACGCCACCATGAGGCCACCCAGGAATGCTGCACCCACCTGCAAGCAGAGGAGGAACAAGATGGAGAAGGTTACAGTGACTCATTGTAAAGCATTACTGCTAACATTATGCCAATATGCAGTTATAATTGCAGTGCATCACAATATCATAGGTGGTTTTATCATATCACATATTTTCTTTTGTATATTTCACAGCATTAAATTATAAGCAGCATTATAATTTTGGTATTTACTATCTACTAGTTGTCGTTTTGAGTGTATATAAAAAAAACAGAACATATTCAGCCAAAATATTGTAATAATATAAAGTACAATATTAAAA
This sequence comes from Paratrypauchen microcephalus, assembly GCA_036785185.1. NCBI lineage: Eukaryota > Metazoa > Chordata > Actinopteri > Gobiiformes > Gobiidae > Paratrypauchen > Paratrypauchen microcephalus. The sequence continues at coordinate 573,523 of JAVJIX010000156.1, read as the reverse complement.
ATATGAGCAGCAATTAATAAATAGCTGAATGAAACCCTTACATAGTTAGTTTACATCGATAATCAGTCATAGATTCAGATAGATAGATATTCAGACTTCTACAGCTCAAATTAGAAAAATAAACAGTTCCTCACAAGTAGGAAGAAAAAGAACACAAAATAAATATTGGCCCATCCCCCAAAATTACTGTTCCATTTATCATTGAATGAATGATAAGTCGATATAGTAATTATTAAGGATGGGACACGATCTCATGCCATAATATCTCGTGAGTCAAACTTGCCACAAGGTTGTGCACACATGTGAAGAATGATCATGAGATTTTTTAAATGTGTGTGCTTACATTTCTTGAGTCCTATAACCACAGCAAAAATATGAAATGAATGAGGCCAAATTTGTGAACTTAATATGCACAATGTGTTAATTATGTCTAGTTCTCGTGGACATGATTTTGTGTCTTGTCTTGTATACCAAATTATATCTTTCTGAATTGTTGGATATAAGAGGAAGGTGAAATCCATGAATAAGTGGCTATTTATTAGCTGGCCCCACCTGCAGATAGAGGAGGTAGAGGGCGATGGTGAAGCGGAAAGGCAGGCTCCAGAGTTCATGGAAGCTGTTGAAGAAGTTGACGACACGATCTGTGTCAGTACTCATGAGGTTCACCACTTCCCCTAGAGAGAAGCCACTGAGCCCACTGCCACAAACACGCAGAGCTTTACTGTAGATGGAGGAGATCAGAGCCGCCCGGGCACACAGAGACACTTTAGAGATCTGAAACATTACGGAGAACAGAGAACTGCATGATTTTGTACTTTAGCTGTTGTTATTGGAAATATTGACTGACAAGGTGACTTTAGTCACCTTGAGTGTTGAAAAAGGCTCTGTAAATATTGATTGATTGGTTTATTACAATACATAAGTAAAAATGTCATGGAGTGTGCCTCTGTGGATTTGGAAAAACATGTCACGTTTTGCAATCAAATGAGTTCCTTTTTCAAGAAATTGTGATTCAGTTCACAAACGTTCAGGAGCATTTACATTTGAAAGAAACTGAAATACAGACTGCTTCACTAAAGTAAGAATCCCATATAATTTATTTTGATCATAGAGAAATATGCTTATGAATGTTATCTACAAAGAGAAAGCGGCGAGCTAAACTAAATACCCTTTTTTCTCATTATGTAATGATCACAACGAATATATTAATTTGATTACTTTTCAGAGCATGCGTGAAATGTCCCTCAGTCGTCCAGGTAGAATCCATGATAAAAGGAGAAGTTCAATTTGTCAACTGGACAAAGTTTGTTTGGTTGAAAACGTTTCGCCGCTCATCCGAGAGGCTTCGTCAGCTCTGGTTATTGTGCTGGTTAGACACTGCTTATATCTAGCTGCTTCAGAGCATGTTTGCAGCATAAAGGCCGGATTTTTTTTTTGTTGAGTTGTGCTAAAATAATAAATAAAATAAAAGTCCTGACAAATGGATTAAACAAACAATTAAAATTAGATGTTATAATTAATCATGGGTTTCAGCTTTGTGTTCCTCCAACATATTATAGGACTTATGGCAATGTTCCTAATTTTGAAATCCATGGATAGCTACTTACCTGAAACTGATATGTATTCCTGATTAGCGATGCCATTAGAGTGGAGGCAAAGAGTCCAAAAGCACACCAGGCCCCAGTGCTGAGAGAAGCATCCTTTTCCTCAATAAAATTCACCAAACTGCTCAGAAGAAGCGGTCCACAAAATACCAAAATATTCACCATCACTTTCATGAACCCCAGAGAATAATATTTCAGTCCAAATGCTTTGTGCAACACTTTTATAAGTGAAACATCTCCCTCTAATTCTACAGTGTCTTGAGCTGAAAGGGAGCTACTGACTGGACTTGGCCAATCATTTTCCTGGTTCAGGACAGTTTGGCCTCTGCAGTGATCCCAGCTTTTTTGAAAATGGCGGGAGATGACAGTTGTTCGGAGAGGCCAAGGTAAGTGGTATACATCATCAGGGCGGTTCAAATCACCCTTTTTGCCTCTGAGCAGCAACGGATTGAGCCACAAATAAAAAAGACAAGAAAAAAAGGAGCTCCCATCTTCTGCAACTATCTCACCTGCAAAGAAAAAAACAATTTACATGCAAATGTAGGTTGTTTCAGTTCCATCTAGAATCCAAACTTGCTTAATTGCTTTTTATATCTTGTTATTTATGTGACATAAACTTTATCATTTATCATTCAGAAGGTTTTATTTCAGGAACCTGGCTACATACTAGAAGAATGATATTGCATAACCCAAATATGATATACTGTGGCATTCCTAGTCATTGTTATGGGCTTAGAATATGACTTAACTGTAACAGCACCTTAAGGCCTTCAAGGGCGCAATTGTATTTTCTCTGTGTAATAACCCCAAGCAGATCTACATATGTGCAATGTTTTCACTTTAGAACTTTAGAACATGTAGCCCCTGGCTGTCCTGAGTGATTAAATACATATTTATTAATTAATGCGTTATATTTGGAATGTTGTATGTTGTTTGTTTCATTGTGCCCTTGATGTCCAAGATTAATGGTCAATAAGGCTTATCTTATCCAGCGTCTGAATGTCATAATTATTCCAAAATATTAATTATTTTTAGAAAAATATATTGAAATTATCATAACTTCTTACCTGTGTCCAACTCTTGATCGGGAATAAGTGGTGATCCATCAACTGCATTCACAGATAAAGTATATCCAGCATCTCTTACACATGGAAACAAATAGGCCAAAATATAAAGTAACAAAACAAATGCACGGCTAGATGCTAAAGCTAACTGTGTCACTTTTAGGGACTTGCCCATGTTTGAATAGTAATCTGATTCAATAAAGTCCAATAATATAAAAACTAGATTTGGAATGGACAGCAACACAAGTATAAAAAGTAGCATGGGTCCTCTTCCTCTTCTATGGATTGATTTTTGGAGAACAAAAATGGCTCCAGAGTGAATTGTCCAGCCGAGAAGCCCACAACTGGTGGTGAGGATTGAGAGGTACATGTCTTTTTGGTGTAGAATGGACACTACTATGAGGTCGGCAGTGAAGAGGAGAGAGAGGAGGAGAGAAGAGAGGAGTCTAAGTGACCAGCTGCAAGGAGGAGAGGACTGGAGATTGCTGATCCTGTGGAGAGATAAAATGGATGAATAAAAATAAAACACAATTATATGGGTGGTTATTTGTACAGAATAAAGAATAACTAAGACTAAAGAATAATTTAACTATAGCCCCCCGATTCAACCAGAGCCATCTAGACTCTAGACGCTTTCTCTGCTGCGTACGTGGTGGCAGATCAGAATCAGAATCAGAATGATTTTTATTGCCATTGTCAAGTGAACACAATTCACAAAAGTAGGAACTTGTCTCGGTGATAAGGTGCAAACATAAAACACTAAATAATAATAGTAATAACTACAATATAGACACTAAATAATAATAATAACTAAAATATAGCTATAATATAGTAAAAAATAATAAACAATCCAAATAACAAAAAGTTTCAGATGAGCAGCATCAACGTTGTCTCTGTGATGTGTGGTGGGAATCGCAGCCATTTGTCTAGGTCAACCTCCATTCTCCAGTCCTGGACAGAGAAGAGCAATCCCTTTTGCATCCTCTTGGCTTGCCCTCTCCCCTGCTTTAACGAATGAGATGGTGGTGTTCTTCACTAGCCCTTTCTTCCTACAGTTGCTGATTGCTTTAAAGATGTTTTCTGCAATCAAGCAAAGAACCGGATTGTGCTGCCAGCGGTAACGACCCTCAGCATGGGCTCATAGACAGCAACTTAAGATGTGTTCCAATGTGCCAATTATTCCACACTGCATACATGACGGTTTTTCAGTTAGGCCCCATCGGTGCAGGTTGGATGGACTGGGAAGGACATCATACACAGCTCCTATGAGGGATTTGATGTTTTGGGGATGCATTTTCCAGAGATCATTCTCTCTTTTGTTTCCCTGGCATCTCGTTTAGCATCTCTATTTAGCCCTGAGAAGCTCACTGCTCTGAAATAGCTCTGAAACTATCCCCTCATTTGTGATAACAGGAGAAGTTCAATTTGTCAACTGGACAAAGTTTGTTTGGTTGAAAACGTTTCGCCGCTCATCCGAGAGGCTTCGTCAGCTCTAATAAGAATACTGGTAAGACACTTGCTTATATCTTGCTGTAGGGAGGAGCTACCTAGCTAACTACTTTCCGGAACTATCTCATTGGTTTCCGTCTTTTGTTTCTTTGGCGTCTAGCTGACGATCCCTATTCATCCCTACACGCCTGTTTTTCACACCTCTGGCCCTGACCTGACTAACCCTATTGTTTCCCTGTTTGTTTGATCTAGGCTTAATAATGGAATTGTAGATGGGATGCAAATTATGTCTTACTCCACCATTTCTGTTCAGAGAAGGATTCTCCTTTTTGACAAAAATAGCCTCTTTAACTCCCCTCTCAAACCAATTCTTTTCCCTGGCTAAGATCTGAACCTCACTGTCCTCAAATGAATGACCCGTGGCTTCTAGGTGAAGATATACGGCAGAAGACGGTCCACTCTGGCACGCCCGTCTGTGTTGGTACATCCTCTTGTGAAGTGGCTGCTTGGTTTCTCCAATATAGCGCTCACTGCAGTCTTCACTACACTGAATGGAGTAGACCACATTGCTTTGTTTGTGGCTCGGTGTTTTGTCCTTTGGGTGGACGAGTTTTTGTCTTAAAGTGTTTGTGGGTTTGAAATAAACTGGGATTTCATATTGTCTGAAAATCCTCTGTAGTTTTTCCGACACGCCGGCCAGGTACGGAATCGCTACCCCTTTCCTCCTGGGTTCGGATTCTCTATTATCTTGTTTCTTGCCCTTGTCTCTCTTGGTTTTGTTAACAGCCCATTTGGGATAACCACAAACAGAGAGGGCTTCCTGCACATGTTGTTCTTCTTTTTCCTTACCCTCTGCGCTTGTGGGAACCACTTGGGCCCTGTGTTGTAATGTCCGAATAACACCCAGTTTGTGCTGCAGTGGGTGGTGTGAATCAAAAAGCAGGTATTGGTCTGTGTGTGTGGGCTTCCTGAAGACTTCTACTTGGAGTCCCCGGTCTCCTCCTATCGTTACTGCACAATCTAAGAACGCCAATGTGTTATCCTTGGCATCTTCACGGGTGAATTTGATATTAGGATCTACAGAATTGATATGTGCAGTAAAAGGTTCCAAATCTTGAATTTTGATTTTTGTAAAATTATCATCAACATAACAAAACCAGTGTGTGGGCGGAGAGCCTGGATATGAAGCTAAGGCACTCTGTTCAAATTGTTCCATGTATAAATTAGCCATGATAGGGGAGACCGGTGAGCCCATCGCACAGCCATGAATTTGCCTGTAGAAGTTCCCTCTGAACTGGAAATAGGTGGTATTTAGACAAATTTCCAGCAGTTGGCAGATTTGGTCAGGAGAAAGTTTGGTTCTCTCTTCTAGCTTGGAATCCTGTAGTAAACTCATTCTCGCTGCTTCGACCGCTACAGCTGTGGGGATACAAGTGAAAAGAGAGGTTACATCAAAGGAAACCATTGTCTCATCCTGACCAAACTGGAGAAACTTAACTTTGTTTACAAATTCGGCTGTGTTCTCAATGTGGTGCTCCGTGTTACCCACCAATGGAGCCAAGATGGTTTTTAGGTGTTTGGCCACATTATATGTGATAGAGTCAACACTACACACAATGGGTCTGAGTGGTACTCCTTGTTTGTGAATCTTCGGGAGGCCATAGATGCACGGGATAGCATCACCAGGGTACAGTCTGTAATACAGTTGTAGATCAATGACTTCTTCTTTCCTCAACTTCTGTAAGAAATCAATGATCTTCTTTTTGTACCCATTGGTGGGGTCCCGTTTCAGTACTTCGTATGTTGTCGTGTCACTGAGTAGGCTGTTCACCTTAGCCTCATAATCAGCTGCGTCCAAGATCACCGTGCATCTCCCTTTGTCTGCAGGCAGGATTTGGATGCTCTGGTCCCTCTCTAGAGCAATGATGGCCTTCCTCTCCTCTGGTGTTACGTTTGAGGGTGGAAGTTTAGCATTGCTCAGTGCAGCTGTTAATTTCAGTCTAAGGTCTCCAGCTTCTGTCTCTGTGAGCTTGTTTGTCCAGTTGACAAATTTAACTTCTCCTGTTATCATGGATTCTACCTGGACGACTGAGGGACTTTTCACGCATCTTAAGAAAAACTACGAGCCCAACATCATTGGACTGGTAAGAAAGCTGGAAAAGGGCACAAGAAATCTAGCTGAGAAGAGGAATCATCTACGCTTTAATCTTAGATGTCGACAGGAGCAACTTATTCCCAAGGTTCTACAAAAGAAAGCACCGGAACCAGGACTTAGGGCAGACAGGTTAACCCAGCGTTACCTGAGAGGTATACTTAGCCTTAGAATTAGCCGTCTCAATTATGAAATTGATAACTTAAAATTTGAAATAGACAGCTTACTAAACAAAATAACGGGTCTAGTGCCAAAAGAAATGTTTCACAGGATTAACGACTTCATAGCTACGGGTCAGTTGAGGCAGCACAACAAAACCAAAGAGCAACACATTAGGAAGTTTGCACAACTCCAGAATCAACATAGAAATAACCCCAAGGATCGGAGTGACAGTAGGAAGGAGGACAGACCTAGCCAATCGGTGCACAAAGAACGCTGGGTGAAAAATCTTTCCAACCGGGTACTCACTCAGACAGAGAAAGAAGTCCTTTGCAAAGGACTGAATTTCTCTGTGACTCCTAATCACATCCCCACGGTGGATTACATCACGGCAGCTGAAACCGCCATTAGGAACAACAAGCTCACAGAGACAGAAGCTGGAGACCTTAGACTGAAATTAACAGCTGCACTGAGCAATGCTAAACTTCCACCCTCAAACGTAACACCAGAGGAGAGGAAGGCCATCATTGCTCTAGAGAGGGACCAGAGCATCCAAATCCTGCCTGCAGACAAAGGGAGATGCACGGTGATCTTGGACGCAGCTGATTATGAGGCTAAGGTGAACAGCCTACTCAGTGACACGACAACATACGAAGTACTGAAACGGGACCCCACCAATGGGTACAAAAAGAAGATCATTGATTTCTTACAGAAGTTGAGGAAAGAAGAAGTCATTGATCTACAACTGTATTACAGACTGTACACTGGTGATGCTATCCCGTGCATCTATGGCCTCCCGAAGATTCACAAACAAGGAGTACCACTCAGACCCATTGTGTGTAGTGTTGACTCTATCACATATAATTTGGCCAAACACCTAAAAACCATCTTGGCTCCATTGGTGGGTAACACGGAGCACCACATTGAGAACACAGCCGAATTTGTAAACAAAGTTAAGTTTCTCCAGTTTGGTCAGGATGAGACAATGGTTTCCTTTGATGTAACCTCTCTTTTCACTTGTATCCCCACAGCTGTAGTGGTCGAAGCAGCGAGAAGGAGTGTACTACAGGATTCCAAGCTAGAAGAGAGAACCAAACTTTCTCCTGACCAAATCTGCCAACTGCTGGAAATTTGTCTAAATACCACCTATTTCCAGTTCAGAGGGAACTTCTACAGGCAAATTCATGGCTGTGCGATGGGCTCACCGGTCTCCCCTATCATGGCTAATTTATACATGGAACAATTTGAACAGAGTGCCTTAGCTTCATCTCCAGGCTCTCCGCCCACACACTGGTTTCGTTATGTTGATGATAATTTTACAAAAATCAAAATTCAAGATTTGGAACCTTTTACTGCACATATCAATTCTGTAGATCCTAATATCAAATTCACCCGTGAAGATGCCAAGGATAACACATTGGCGTTCTTAGATTGTGCAGTAACGATAGGAGGAGACCGGGGACTCCAAGTAGAAGTCTTCAGGAAGCCTACACACACAGACCAATACCTGCTTTTTGATTCACACCACCCACTGCAGCACAAACTGGGTGTTATTCGGACATTACAACACAGGGCCCAAGTGGTTCCCACAAGCACAGAGGGTAAGGAAAAAGAAGAACAACATGTGCAGGAAGCCCTCTCTGTTTGTGGTTATCCCAAATGGGCTGTTAACAAAACCAAGAGAGACAAGGGCAAGAAACAAGATAATAGAGAATCCGAACCCAGGAGGAAAGGGGTAGCGATTCCGTACCTGGCCGGCGTGTCGGAAAAACTACAGAGGATTTTCAGACAATATGAAATCCCAGTTTATTTCAAACCCACAAACACTTTAAGACAAAACCTCGTCCACCCAAAGGACAAAACACAGAGCCACAAACAAAGCAATGTGGTCTACTCCATTCAGTGTAGTGAAGACTGCAGTGAGCGCTATATTGGAGAAACCAAGCAGCCACTTCACAAGAGGATGTACCAACACAGACGGGCGTGCCAGAGTGGACCGTCTTCTGCCGTATATCTTCACCTAGAAGCCACGGGTCATTCATTTGAGGACAGTGAGGTTCAGATCTTAGCCAGGGAAAAGAATTGGTTTGAGAGGGGAGTTAAAGAGGCTATTTTTGTCAAAAAGGAGAATCCTTCTCTGAACAGAAATGGTGGAGTAAGACATAATTTGCATCCCATCTACAATTCCATTATTAAGCCTAGATCAAACAAACAGGGAAACAATAGGGTTAGCCAGGTCAGGGCCAGAGGTGTGAAAAACAGGCGTGTAGGGATGAATAGGGATCGTCAGCTAGATGCCAAAGAAACAAAAGACCGAAACCAATGAGATAGTTCCGGAAAGTAGTTAGCTAGGTAGCTCCTCCCTACAGCAAGATATAAGCAAGTGTCTTACCAGTATTCTTATTAGAGCTGACGAAGCCTCTCGGATGAGCGGCGAAACGTTTTCAACCAAACAAACTTTGTCCAGTTGACAAATTGAACTTCTCCTTTTATCATGGATTCTACCTGGACGACTGAGGGACTTTTCACGTATCCCCTCATTTGTTCCTTTTGTTATTCGAATATTTAGCATCTCTATTCAGACTACATACCGTCTCCACCCTTCTGTCCCTGACTCGTCTGCCCTAATGTTTTTTTCCGTCTGTTATGACTTGGTTTAAGAATCGAATTATAAATGGGAGACAAGTTATGTCCAACTCCCCCATTTCTGTTTAACGACGGATTCTCTTTTTTGACAAAAATTGCTTCTTTCACTCCCCTCTCAAACCAGTTCTTTTCCCTGGCTAAGATCTGAACTTCACTGTCCTCAAACGAATGGCCAGTGGCTTCTAGGTGAAGATGTACGGCAGATGACGGTCCACTCTGGCACGCCCGCCTGTGTTGGTACATCCTCTTGTGGAGAGGCTGCTTGGTTTCTCCAATGTAGCGCTCATTGCAGTCTTCACTACACTGAATGGCGTAGACCACATTGCTTTGTTTGTGGCTCGGTGTTTTGTCCTTTGGGTGGACGAGTTTTTGTCGTCCACTTTAAGACAAAAACTCGTCCAATGCATGAGACCTGAGAGCCCTGTGTAAATGTTTGTCTAAAGAGCAAACTTAAACTACAAAGCAACTAATGAGAGTTATATAAATGAAGTTATTACCTGATGGTTCTCAGTTTGTTTTATCATCTCCTCCTGTTCAGTCGCTGTCCTTATTACTGAGCACGCACTGCACTGTCAACAGTCTGCCCAACAACAGAACAATCTAATTTCTGATTGGCTGAAAAGGGTGCGGCGCCTGATATCTGAGATTTTTTTCCGGGGAGCGGGGCGGGGGAGTTTTTTTCGCTGAAAACGCGCGGTGCCTGCATAAACTGAGCCACACAGACCGATTTTCTGGGCACAAAAAAACAAACCAAAAAAATCAGCGTGAGAAATGCCATGTGTGGCGTGTGAGCGTGTGAACACGTCGAATTGCGTGTGTCACACTCTCAATGCGTGAGACTTGAGAGCCCTGTTTATAACTCTAACAAAACATATGTGCAAGTGGCTCAGGAAGTTTCATGGTGGGTAAAACATGTTTGTTCAGATATGTGACTATTTTGGTGACCAATTTCTTTAAATACAAGCATTTCATATAAAGGACAATTCAGGGCAATTGTGAAGAATGTTAAAATAGTCAGATAGCAGCAGGCATTAGGCAATAATATGGTCCGTATTATTCATATCCCAGAATGTGACGTCATACTCCCAGATGGGGGCAAGAGCCAGTTTTTCCAATTGATTACACTGTACTTTGCCATGAAATATCCAAAAGGTAAATTCAGAAATGTTGACCCTTTTCATTTTTATTGATTAGACTCATGCACTCACTGTATTACAACAAAAATGTACATTTCAACATTGATTGTAAATGCCCCCATCTATATTAAAAAATATTGGCCTACAATTGAATGTTGTGATCTCAGTTGAAACCCAGCACTATGTGACGTAAGCTACTTCTGCAGCCACTGCTGCTTTTATTTTTACTGTAAGAAATGTGGTGGCTGTTTGGGCCATCTGCCTCTCCCAGTGAATCTCACCTGTGGACACTGAGATACGCAGCACTGCCCACGGCCAAAGCAGCATGAGGTAGAGCTCCCAAGACCAGAGCATTAAAACAGAAACCGACGTGTCCTTTCTCCCAAACAGGAAACAAACTCTCCCCATCGCTGATACAGAGCGCAGCCAGCAGCTCAGACGGACTGGAGTCCCACATGCTGATCCTACTTCACCGTCTGGAAATACACAAAATAAGTACTTTGATTTAGCTTTACTTTAGGCCAAGTCCAGCCCTGTTTGCTTTTTGCAAGTCCAAAGAGAGAAGCAGGTGGGTGAGGAGGAGACCACAACAACGTGTTTATTTATACAAAGTAATTGACGTTAATTTGATTAATAGTAATAAATAAATGATTGATTGATTTGCAATCCAAAATACTGCACGAGGCACTTTTACAGAAGTCACTCAGATTTTTGGTTTAGGCTATTTTGGTCAAGGATTCAGACTACAATCACAGCTTTTAAACAACGACAGCCCCCTAAATTTGAGTATAACCATTTAAAAATTTGTAATAAAAATGCACAGATATTGATGAAGAATATCGACATAAAAACAATAAAATCTTACAAAAAATGTTGCCTATTTGCCGGGTGCTTGTAGCAGTAAACATCGCAGCGGCGCACATTGATGATGTCATAGAAAAAAACGCATGGATCTATAATAAAACAAGAACTAAGAAGGTTTTATTATAGTTTTATGACCAGCTCTCCAAAAAATTCACAAGAGCGGAAATAATGTAGAGTAGTTTCCCTATATTCGCGTATTGTTCATAGACTGTATTATTATTATTATTATTATTATTATTATTATTATTATTATTATTATTATTATTGTTATTATTATTATTATTATTATTATTATTATTATTAATTTATTTTATATAAAACAAGGGCATGGCACGGAAAACATCTCTGTGAGAAACAATGCTCTGTGCCAGATTTAGCTACAAGCTTCTTTCAATCTGCAGTCCTTGTGCAGGTACAAAATACATCAAAGAAACTGTTTACATTAGACCAAATCTACAACATTTCATCATTAACGGTGTTTCCTTAAAATAACCACTATCCAATTCATCATTAAACATTTAAAACAATCCAAATTAATTCATTGTAATTTCCATAAATACAAGATTTCAAATTCATCATTATCTTCTAAAAAAAAATTATTGTCATCAATATCCTCTAAAATGTACATTTATCAAATTCATCATAATTATTATCCTCTAAAATACAAATCATCAACAACATGACCATCAAAAGGGTCATTCCAGAATTGGAGGACATTTTGGCTTTAAAATTCTTGAAAAATAAACCTTCACTTTTCTGATTTTCTGCTACATATTCATCAATAATAGGTAATAAACTATTAAATGCTTGATTGGCTCAGTTTACGGATCAATGGTACAATGTTTATTACATGATTTATTTGGTTTATTTATTTATTTACTCTAATCACAGTAACAGGGTTGCAGGTAACAGGGTTGCAAATCCGCACTAATGTTCACTTTATCTCAGGAGTAGAAGCTGTTTAGCTGTTACTGCTAATCAAGAGGGAAAAACTTATTTATGCAAATAAGTAAAGGAAACAAAATAATTATTGTCTTTTTCTGATCATCTGCATAACAGGGTTGCATGAGGTAGAGTGAGACATTCAATCAAAGCTAACTATGTTATCAAAATATGAGAAATAGAAGAGAAGACAAACCTTTGCTCTGCCCATTCTTTTGGAAAACTGATTATGTCAAGTCCAGGGGATCATGTGGTTTACTGCTTTCTTCTTCTTCTTCTACCAGGCTAAAAATGTTCTGGTAACAGGGTTGCGTGCATGTTGTGGGACACATGTTCCATGAATAATAATAATTATTATTTGAAATATTATGTCTATTAAAACAAATGTTCCCACAGTTGCAAGAGATGGCAAAGAAACAAATTATACAAAAAATTTAACTGGTTTATTTGAGATTCAATTTGGCCATTAGAGGGGTGGGACAAGAAGAAAATGGGATTATGGGGGGTACTCCAGACTTATTTGGTATTTTTGGTAACTATTTTCAAGCATTCTTTTCTCTTGTTTTTTTAGATTTGGTCTCAGGACAAGTAAATTCACTCAGAAACTATATGTTTTAGTATTTTGTATGTGGATTATTTAATATTTGATGGGTGGGACGTAAAATGTCCTCCAATTCTGGAATGACCCAAAAACAAATGTCATAAGTCGTCTACACAATACATCTTCTATACAATCAGTCAGAATGTTTAAATGTTTGAAGAAGGCTAATGTTGGCACGCCTGTTGCTCAGGAACATTTCAAACAGGCCTAAATAGATCTAAATTTGTTTTGTAATGTAAACAGACAATTAAAGTGGAAAATATTAGGCCTATAGTTTAGTATGTATATTTTAGTTTGTATTAGTATGTATTCTAAGAGAGTCCAGAAAGTAGTTAATAGAGGAATGTAATCAATTAATAATTGAAATAAGTTATCAATTTAATAAGTAATTTAATTATTGTGATCTGGACTACAATTACATCAGATGTAAGTAAGAATCTAATTTCTTTCTGATTGTTCATAGAGTTGCTATTTCTGTTTGTATGGACCAGTAGTGAAAAGTGAAAACAAGAATACGCATTTGTTATAGCGTTTTATCACACAAATACACAAACACATTCATTTGCAATCTTAAACTGTATAGTTTAGACCAACAGAATAATTAGAGTGGACTGAATGAGTGAAATTAGTTAATTACTTAATTGTTTAATTTACATGTGTTTATTTTGCTCTTCTTATAATTTGATTTGTGTTTGAAACAAGTGTCTTGGTTTGATTGTACAGGCCTTTGGCTGTACATTTATGTCCAAGAAGCACACCGGAGAATAAAACCAATAAAAATATCAACAATTTAAAAATATGCTTATATTTATTCACCATCAAGATGTTTTACAAATTTGGATTTTGCTATTTCAATTTTTGCACAAAAAGTTGAGCTTAAATTATTAGAAGACAAACAAAATCATTTTAACAGGAAGGAGTCATTTGCAGATGCACTGTCTAAGGCAATAGTAATTCAATAGAAAAAGGTCTTAACATCTTTAACAAAATAAGAGTCGAGTTTCACAATAACATTTTATTTTTACACACTGTACAAAAATCCTTCTATTATCAGCAGCTTCTTCCTACATTTACTGTGCCTTTTAAAGACACAAAATCTATGTACAAGCAATTCTCAAAAAGCAGTACAAAATATTCACCTTTTGAAATGAATCACCTTCAAAAGGTAAATAACTTAAAATGCAAAGTTGTACAAAGTTTTTTTATAAAGCATTATTGACTTTTTAAATTCAGTTTAATGGGATACTTATCTTGTGTTATTTTATGATGACAGACATACTGTACACCATTGCATTTTCTCTACAAACTTGTATTTCTAAATTAATTCCCAAATTAGGGAAATCTGAAAGGGATAAAACTTAGTTAGTTAAGTTAAGGTTTACAGAACTAAACTTTGAACAGACATTTCAAGAATGTCTCAAGTGATTCTTGGTTATAAATAATAGGAAATAACTTAATTCTGACAAATAAAAGTCGCCTTTAATATTAAAAAGAATATTACAGAATTCTAGGATGCCATCTGAAAATGTATTCAGTACTGATTTAGTCCTAGTTTAGTCCTACTTTCCAATAATACATTATTACATAAGCAAGTTACTTACTTATATCATATATATTATTATATACAATTGAATCATAGCATAACAGTACAATGAACAGCACAATAAACCCCATATTGAAGCTATATCACGGAATTATGTACAAATGTATTTTTGCTTCAATGTGATTGTCAATTTAGTCTGTAGTTTAAAGTAGGACAATTAATGCATAATTTCCTGTTCCAAAAATGGCCTTTAAGTGTAATACCTATTTGAAACAAGCATGCATTTTGTGAAAACTAGAATTTGAGAAAATCAGTTTAGAAAATCAGAATAGGAGCAAAGTAATACAGGCTGTAAAGTAAACAAAGTAAAATTGCCTTCATGACCATTGATAATGCTAACAACTAAATTTATCTGAGAGCAAACTAGAACTAAACCAGGACTAAAGCAGGGATTATTTTAACCAATATTAGGCTTTGATTTAGTTTCTCATTTAGGGGACAATCTCTGGTATTTCAAGATCATAGACTTTATACCTACATACAGTCCATGTCCAAGATTTAGCAACCAATGATACAGAAATAGGTGAAAAATCTAAATAATGGGTGGGGGGGTAAGTACCATTTTAAAGTCATTTAATAAATTATGCAGAGAGAAAAGTGTGTTCGTAAAAGTGCACCGTGTAACTTATCTGGTTAACCTCCTGCTTGTTTATGGAAAAGATAATGCACTGCCTTTCACAGAATGTTTCACAGTATGGCATTACCTTTTCTATCTTGCATCTGTTAAATTACAGGTGTTTTACTGCTTAAAAATAGTTATTGTTGTATATCTATTGAGTATGGCCTCCTCTCCACAGTTCTGACCTATAACTTGAACTGGTGGTGTCATCTGCTTTTCTCTCTGGAGATGTCATGAGAAAGTTTAAGGCCATACTGTGAAGTGAAATATTCCAAGTAAAACAAGAACATCTCCATGGAGACCAGCAGGTGCCAGGACTCTTAATCAGAAAAGCTTTTAAAGGGATAGTTTTTTGGGGCCAGGCAGCGGTAGCTGCAAGGCACCTATAGTGTTTCTATTGATTCCTATTATTATTATTATTATTACGCAATATTCTTCCGCCATAGGAAGTCTATGGCAACCCCTAGAACCGTCTGGTAAAAAGTTGTGAAATTTGGCATGCACATTCCAGCCAGTCTCCTCATTACCCACAGCAATTTATAGGCCCCCACCCCCAACCCTCTAGCGCCACCAGCAGCTCAAAGTTGCAGGAATTTTCAGGTACATTTCTGCGTGTAACTTTTGAACCGTATGTCCAATTTTCAAAAACTTGGTATCCCTGGACTCCTTGGGACAAGTCGAATCCAACGCACCCTATGACGTCATTTTCCGTCAGGGGAGATTTTCCGCCATTTTGAATTTTATGAAAAACACTCAAAATGCTTCTCCTCCCTCAATTTTTGTCCCATTTTGCTCAAATTTGGTACATGGCATCTTTGGACTGAGCCTCATCAGAGACGTACCCGGTTTTTTGATATCTCTTATCGTTTTGTCGTGACAGCCAATCAAACGTGTCCGAAACGTCGCCAAACAGGAAGTGAGCTCATATCTCGGGAACCGTTTATAGGATTATTTTCAAACTTTTCACAGATGTTCGTGTCCTTCCCAGGATTCCCCACAAAAAATTACAGGTCCCCACCTCAAACCCTCTAGCGCCACCAACAGGTCAAAATTTTAGGGACATTTCTGCTTGTAACTTTTGAACCGTAAGTCCGATTTTCAAAAAATTGGTATCCCTGGGATCCTTAGGCGAAGACTGATCCAACGCATCCTATGACGTCATGTCTGCCGGAATAGAATGTCCGCCATCTTGGATTTTTTTGAAAATCAATAAAATTCTTCTGTTTCTACAACTTAACTTGTAATTTCCACAACAAATGGTGTGCACCCACATTGTAGACAGTCTCATGATGCCCTTCAACAAATTTTACGTCCCCACCCCCAACCCTCTAGCGCCACCAGCAGGTCAAAGTTGCAGGTACATTTCGGCTTGTAAGTTTTGAACCGTACGTCCGATTTTCAAAAATTTGGTATCCCTGGGATCCTTGGGCGAAGACTGATCCAACGCATCCTATGACGTCATGTCTGCCGGAATAGAATGTCCGCCATCTTGGATTTTGTGAAAATCAATAAAATTCTTCTGTTTCTACAACTTAACTTGTAATTTCCACAACAAATGGTGTGCACCCACATTCTAGACAGTCTCATGATGCCCTTCAACAAATTTTACGTCCCCACCCCCAACCCTCTAGCGCCACCAGCAGGTCAAAGTTGCAGGTACATTTCGGCTTGTAAGTTTTGAACCGTACGTCTGATTTTCTAAAACTTGGCCTCCCTGGACTCCTTGGGGCAAGACGAATCTACCGCATTCTGTGACGTAATTTTCGGCGGGTAAGATTTTCCGCCATTTTGAATTTTATGAAAAACATTCAAAATGCTTCTCCTCCCTCAATTTTGGAGCAATTTTGCTCAAATTTGGTCCATAGCATCTTTGCACTGAGCCTCATCAGAGACGTACCCGGTTTTTTGATATCTCTTATCGTTTTGACGTGACAGCCAATCAAACGCGTCCTAAAAGTCGCCAAACAGGAAGTGAGCTCATATCTCGGGAACCCTTCATACGATTATTTTCAAACTTTCACACATATTCTAGTCTGTCCCAGGATTCCCCACAAAAAATTACAGGGCCCCAGCTCAAACCCTCTAGCGCCACCAACAGGTCAAAATTTGAGGGACATTACTGCTTGTAACTTTTGACCCGTAAGTCAGATTTTCAAAAACTTGGTATCCCGGGGATCCCTGGGCCAAGTCGAATCAAATGCACACCATGACGTCATGTCAGCCGGAATAGAATGTCCGCCATTTTGAATTTTATGAAAAACACTCAAAATGCTTCTCCTCACTCAATTTTGGACCAATTTTGCTCTAATTTGGTACAGAGCATCTTTGGACTGAGCCTCATCAGAAACTTGCCTGGAGTTTTGATATCTCTTATCGTTTTGTCGTGAGAGCCAATCAAACGCGTCCTAAAAGTCGCCTAACAGGAAGTGAGCTCATATCTCGGGAACCCTTCATAGGATTATTTTCAAACTCGTCAGAGGTATTCTAGTCTGTCCCAGGATTCCCCACAAAAAATGACAGGGCCTCAGCTCAAATCCTCTAGCGCCACCAACGGGTCAAAATTTGAGGGACATTTCTGCTTGTAACTTTTAAACCGTAAGTCAGATTTTCAGAAACTTGGTATCCCTGGGATCCTCGGGCGAACACCGATCCAACGCATCTCATCAAATTAGGCCGGGTCGCTGCTTGGCCCCACATTGCTGCTTGCAGCTATATTTTTATGTGAATCTGTATGGCATCCCCATTATTATTAGCCTGTTCACTTGTAAGTGGCGATGTTTACAAGGCTAATAATAATAATAATAATAGGCATGCAGTGATACGACTCGAGCGATTTAGACTTCTGACTTTTTTGTGTGCAACTGTTTTGTGACACAAATATATCACTTTTAGGACAAATATTGTTTTGAGAAGAAAAACAAGCTTTATTAACTGTCCCCCGCTAACTTGCTTTCGTCAACGCCAGAACCGGGGCAGAACTCAGCTCAGAGGACACTGTCAGGGGTAAGCCAGTGTTAATGCATGACACTGCTGAAAAAACTGAACTATCCCTTTAAGGACATTGCAAAACAACATATTTTAGTTTTCGTTTAGTCTTTACAGACTGTGGACATGATGAATGGAAAGCAAATATGTGAGCAGGAAAAATATTTCTTTCTTTTTTTAAAACTGATGGATTGACAGGAGATCATAAATGAGTTCAGTGGATCACAAATACCAAAAATCACAAGTATCACTATATCAATATAGAAGATCTGGATTTCCGAGTACCACCAGATCTAGACCAGGACTTTTCCAGTAACTAAATTAAGATTAAAGGGTCTGCACCCGACTTGGATTTCTTCTAGTTTAGGAAAACACTTATGGTAAAACTTATAGTATACAGTAAAACCATTTTTTGTTTGTTGATGAATGATATTTGCACATTTTAACAGAGATTTGGCCTTAAAACTGTCTAAAAAGGGATTATATCACTTCTAATGCAGTTCTAAACAGGAAAATTGACAACCATTCACATTTCAGATTATTATGTAAGAATTAGCCTTTGTAAGTTTTCTAGTTGAGGGCCTGCCACCTGCTGCTTTTTTGGAATGTTCCACAGTATGGCACTAAATCACCATGGAGACAAGCAAGTTACAAGTGTGGATAGGTGAGCCCGTACACTGCAAGAATATGCATTTTTGAGCAAAACAGCTTTTATCTGAAAAAGCAAGATAGAGTTTAATGCCATACTGTGGCTCATTCACGGCAAAGCAATAAAATCTCCATAGACACAAGCAGATGGCTAATCTTCCCATCAGAAATGTTACATAGTGCACTTAAATTCACAAATTGCACCTATGCTCGAGGAAGAAACTGCTTGAAAATTAAGTATACTATAAATTAGTTTAATTAAAATATATATTTTTAAGATGGCAGGTCATTCATTTACCTCCATTCAATTAAATTAGCAAATGATATACTAAAAAGGCCACTGGTACCACATTCACCACAATTTAACGCTATAATTTTGCAGAAGTATTTCTAAAATAAAACTCACAACTTCGCTCAAAACATAAGTAAAACAAAGTTGTATTAAATAATTACAATTCAACATCTTTTGGGTATCTTTTTCATTTTCTACATACAAACCAGAGATTCTTGCACATAAAACCCAATCTTGAAGCTAAATAATAAAAAAAGCCACTGTTTGATGTTTTGAAGTCTATAAATTAAATTAAATAAAAAGCATCACCATTTTGTTTTCTTGCTGATAAAAAGAAGTTGTTAATAAGTTTGAAGTCTGTACACTATGTTAGCTTCGAGACACTTTCTGGAGTTGATCCCATTGTGGGACAGTCATAGGGTCCCGTCCCGGCCGCTGCTCCTCATCGTACACAGTTAAATATTATTGAGATTTCTTTTCTCAAAAAGTTCAATTTTTTTAAAGTTCAGGGCTCACAGGTTTTTCGTGTTTATGTGAGTCTTGTAATGCTTCGTCAAGTGGTCGCTCCTCATGAAGCGTTTCTGACACTGGCTGCACTCAAATCGTTTGTCCCCTGCAAAAAAAAAAAGAAGAAAAGAACTCTTTCAGTCTTTCACTTGTTTCACAATTGATTGCCCCATTTTAAAAAGTTTCCTTGTGAAAAGAAACTGGCACATAACATTACATTTCACTAATTTGATAACTCCAGAAATCAATTAAAGATTTTGGTGTGCATGTAGACATAGCCAGTGTCTCATTATGGTTTTCCATCATCATGTTTACTGAGTTGTATTTTTTGATTCATGCACGCCTGAGTAATCTGTACTGTCCAGCATTCGAGGCTTACACCCATCATCTACAACTGCCCGCAACCCTGTAATTACTAATTACACAATTACACTAGCAATCATAATAGTTCTTATGAAACTTCTTAAGTGCATATTTTATTAGAATAACATTTGCATTTTTGGTAAGTTAGTCAAACAAGTATTAGGTATGTTTTTATATGTCAGGTTTTTCCCTTCTGGGCCACCGGAGCAACCTATCAGGAGGAGCAGTTGTCTCCAGATCTTAAGACTTGGTTGTGACTACTGTAGCTGGTGGACTGGTGGACACCTATATCTGTGCAGGTTTTGTGTTATTGTGGTTACCTGTGTGTGTGCGTGCGTGCCTCTGCAGCTCGTCACTCCTCGTGAACCTCTTTCCACAGAAAACCCAGGAGCACACAAAGGGTCTTTCCCCAGTGTGGAGCCTGACATGTGCACGTAGCAGAGATGTTTTCCTGAACGTTTTCTCACAACCAGGAACATGGCAGATGTGCTTCCTCTTACCCACCTCCCCAGGCCTGCAAACAAGACACATGGCAATCACACCTACATTTCATTTCAATGTATGGGGTTTCCTTGAGAAAAACAAAAAACAAAAATGATGATGATGATCTAAATCTAATTGGCAAATTATCAGTAAAAGGTATACTAAGTGGTGTTACCCAAGTTTATAAATTGGTGTGGGTCTTTTATTTTCTATAATTTTACTCCAAAAAGGTATTTTTGAAAAAATTGCCAAATAACCAACATATACTCAACAAAAATATAAACGCAACACTTTTGTTTTTGCTCCCATTTTTCCTGAGATGGACCCAAAGATCCAAAATTCACTCCAGATACACAACACTACCATTTCTCTCAAACATTGTTCACAAATCTGTCCAAATGTGTGACAGCGAGCACCTCTGCCCCGCCGAGACAATCCACCCCACCTCACAGGTGCGCCACATCAAGATGCCGATCCGACATCATGACCAGTGCACAGGTGCGCCCCAGACTGCCCACAATAAAAGGCCACCCCGAAATGTGATTTTTTTTTTTGCTTTATTGGAGGTCTGGGGACTCAGAACCAGTCCGTATCTGGTGTGACCACCATTTGCCTCATGCAGTGCAACACATCTTCTTCGCATAGAGTTGATCAGATTGTAAATTGTGGCCTGTGGAATGTTGGTCCACTCCTCTTCAATGGCTGTGCGAAGTTGCTGGATATTAGTGGGAGCTGGTACACGCTGTCGTATACGCCGGTCAAGCACATCCCAAACATGCTCAATGGGTGACATGTCCGGTGAGTATGCTGGCCATGCAAGAACTGGGACATTTTCAGCTTCCAAGAATTGTGTACAGATCCCTGCAACATGGGGCCGTGCATTATCTTGCTGAAACATGAGGTGATGTTCATGGATGTATGGCACAACAATGGGCCTCAGGATCTCATCACGGTATCTCTGTGCATTCAAAATGCCATCAATAAAATGCACCTGTGTTCTTCGTCCATAACAGCCTTTGAAGAGGAGTGGACCAACATTCCACAGGCCACAATTGACCATCTAATAAACTCTATGCGAAGATGTGTTGCACTGCATGAGGCAAATGGTGGTCACACCAGATACGAACTGGTTCTGAGTCCCCAGACCCCCAATAAAGGTGGCCTTTTATTGTGGGCAGTCTGGGGCACACCTGTGCACTGGTCATGATGTCGGATCGGCATCTTGATGTGGCGCACCTGTGAGGTGGGGTGGATTGTCTCGGCGGGGCAGAGGTGCTCGCTGTCACACATTTGGACAGATTTGTGAACAATGTTTGAGAGAAATGGTAGTGTTGTGTATCTGGAGTGAATTTTGGATCTTTGGGTCCATCTCAGGAAAAATGGGAGCAAAAACAAAAGTGTTGCGTTTATATTTTTGTTGAGTGTAGTTTCAGCAGAAACGTGTAGGAATCATTGAAAGACATGATCTTATCATGATTTAGTTTAGTTTTATGCACAAATAATAATAATACTCTCAGAATCAGAAAACTGTAGACCCTCTTAACAACCTAATGACAGCAATGATAAGAATTGCAAACTAGGCTCTTTCTTCTCCTATATCCTCTTGCTCACCTCTTGTCTGCGTCTTTACAGTTGGGGCAGGTGCAGGCCACCCTCCTCTTCTTCTCTCCTGGTCCTGGAGGCAGCTCTAGCGCCAGAGAATCCACCTGGACCGTGGGTTGATTCAGAGCTGCGAGCTGCAGCCCACCGCCCTGCACTGTCTGGACTGTCAAGTGCTGCTGGCCTGGGACATACACACAAACAAGTATTTTAACTACATGCACTATATAGTCCAAACGTGCAATACCTTTTTTTCCATACTCTCCTAGTTACTGTTTTATTATTACTACTTATTTTATTATTACTTATTTTATTACTTATTTTATTCCATTCCTGCCTGCATGCACTTTTCTTTCTTGGGTAAACTGTCCCTGCCTGGAGCTACTGTGGCACGTAAATTTCTCCTGTGTGAGATCAATAAAGTCTTATCTTATTTCATAACGTCCAAATGAGATGGTGTTTAAATATTTTTCAGATTCTAAAAACACATCAGATTACTTGTGCTTGACCTTGACTAATCATTTTGTTATGATTTATATAATTAATTGTCCGTCAGATCACTTGGGTGTGAATGTTCTTTTTTTCTATGAAAAATGCATTGACTCTAAATAATTTAATTTCAAGGCATTGGTATTTCTCAGTGTAAAATTAATTCAGAGCAAACTATTGCATTGTTTTTTAAAGCTCACCCCCAGCATTGGTGATGGTGACGGGGACGCCCTGCACCTGGACCCCATTGATGCTGATGGTTTGAACAGTTTGTTGTGGAGCTGGAGACAGGGGAGAGTTCAGGGTGATAACGCCTCCTCCGATCGCTCCTCCGGCCGGCGCAATTTTAGCAAGAGTCCGCTCCTTCCGTCCCCCGCCCTGAGCAGCCTTCCTATTGGTTGATGTAGGTGAACATGTTGTGGATAATGAGGTTGTAGCTGTGGCAACAGAGGGCATTGTTGCTTGTGACGTTGATTCCTGGAGCTGCAATGTCTGCCACTCACCAGAAGTAGTCTTGAATAAAAACTGGAGGAAAAAAGATAAATTATTAGCAAAGCTTAGAGACCAGCAAAAACGTTACATCAAAACTGAGCTAACAGCTAATTTGATAGACTACACAAAAATGCTGAAGTTATGCTAATTCAATGTCCTAATTCAATGTCCTCACTGCTCCTGAAAAGGATGGGTCAAATGCAGAAGTCAAATTTCTCCCGTGTGTCACTGTGTGTCATTGTGTGTGAGACCAATAAAGGCTTAAGCCTAAGTTTTAATAAAATTCACAATGTGCAAGTAAGAGAGTGTGTGGGATTCCCATCTGTTCATGAAGTTATGCTAATAAGATATGTAAATTGTTGCCAAAAATTGTGCTTTAGAACTGTCTGGAAGCAAACTGAGTGAAACAAGTAGAGCAGTGTGTCTGGTGGTACACCACGTCCTCTGCAGTTTTAAAATTTGCTTTTAGTCAGTTGTATCTAGTTTTTTGGGCTTTGTTGGCATAATTTCTTCATCAGAGCTATAGTGTAGCAATGTTGTAGTCCAATTTTAGACATACAATCACTTTTAGCTGCATCACTGTATGGTATGGGAGCTGCACTGAACAGAACAGGAAAGCCCTGCAGCGCATAGTGAATGCAGCTGGGAGGATCGCTGGTGTCTCTCTCTCCCCTCCCTCCTGGACATTTTTAACACCCGCCTCACCCGCAGAGCGTCCAGCATTGTGGGTGACCTGAGCCACCCCCCACCCCTAACACAGCCTCTTCAGCCTCCTGCCCTTGGGGAGAAGGTACCGGAGTCTCCGGACTGTTAAACAGCTTCATCCACCAGGCTGTCAGGAGGCTGAGCTTACCCATCTGAGAATGTTCCGAGGTTTGACATTAACGTTTTATATCCATGGAGTCCACTCCGAGACCCAAAAATCTTCTGCAGTATTACTTTAATCCAAAGTTGTCTATGTGGGCATTGCCTGTAAACTGGTTTGTACAGGAGAGTGGAGTTACCTGTGTGGGCGTGGGGTCGGCAGGGGACACCTGGATGCTGGTGGGGCCGCTCTGCCTCTGTGGGACCGTGGGCAGAGTGGCAGACGCGGCCTGGACCACCTTCAGAGCCTGTTGTGGGATTTGCACCACCTGAGTCTCGGGCTGTTTGGGCTGCACAAGCTGCACCTGCTGCACCATCGCCGGCTGCCCTGGGCTCTGTACGATCAGGAGGTTGTTGCCCGCCTGAATACAGATGACACATACATGAATTAAAACCATTTATCGCAATATTTTCAGAAATATTCTGATTAAATATGACTGAAGCTTCACTTGAACAGTTATCTGTGTTTATAAACTTATTTAAAAGTTTATAAAGACACTTATTTATTTTTTTCTCCTTTCTAGGAGTTACAGTAATAGCAGTTTGTAAGAGTTTAAGGTGCATGTAACTATGTAACAATGCTTGCCCAAGTTACAAGTCAAATCTGTGCACAGGCGACCTTACTCACTGTAAGAATGCATATATTTAAGGAATGTTCAAGCAAAACAAACATCTAGTTGAAAAAATACACCACCATACAGAGGAAAATTCGAGGCAAAGCAATAGCATCTTCATGGAGACGAGCAGAGAGTGGAATGCACACCAAAAAAGTTACATGTGCACCTAGGACATGACAACATTACTGTAGTTGTTAGACTAAATATATTAACACAAATAATGGGTCTGATGCTTAACGGCCACCTCAACTCAAAGGTGTAAATGGACGGTTACTATTACCATATTTTACCTGTATAATATTATCCCCCGCTTCAATGAGAATAGTCTCCATCTGCTCTTGGTGCTGCAGAGGGGATTCTGCCTGGACTGTAACTGGATTCTGATTGGTCGTGGCCTTCTTCTTCCTCCCACGGCGACCTTTCAGAATGTTTGGACCTGTATGAGCATCTGTGATCACGTCCTCCATTTCTGTCGCTCCCACATTCAAAGGCAGAGTCAGACCTCCAGGTAACTGCACTATGTTCTGTGAGCTGTTCTGGGCTGCCTGCTGTTGTGCCTGTTGTTGTTGATGATGCTGTTTTCGTGACTTGGCAGAAGAGGGTTTTATGGAGACACTTTTTTGGGGAGGGGCGGGAGTAGGAACAGGACTCGGGACAGTCATTGGAGCAGCGATTATGGCCTGGTTTGTGTTCGGTATGAGCTGGATCTGCCCTCCCTGAGGCATCATCTGGATGGTCTGTGGGGCCTGGATCTAAGAGGACAAAATATAAAAGTTAGTCATTTCATCTAGGGTGAGGCGATAATGACAAAAATCAGATCAAGATGCAAAAATGTTTTGATATATTTAATAATTTGTGCTTTATCTCAATCACAGTATTCAGATATTTCATAATGTGCTAAAACGTCTTGGTTGAGGATCAAGTACCACACAAAATGTGAATGGCCCACACAAAGGTTTCTATAATTTAGTTGCTGTATTTTTTTATTGTTTAATTTATATAGAAACTATACTTGATATTCTGATTTTGCTTATCTACAGAACAATTGTAAAATTGTCAATTTTTTTTAAATATACTGTCCACACCTACACACCACCTTTATTTCCTTGAGTAATTTCATGTAGATATTCAACCACTTTTTACTATCTCAAATACAATATTTAGACGTTTTACCAAATGTTGGTTGCAGTACAAAATGTCACTATATATTCTTATAACACTAAAAGTTTTTTATTTAATAGTATTGAATTTTACAATGTAGATGTAAGTTTACGAGTAGACTGTGCTCCTAAAAAGCAGCCGACTGAGGCACCCTCAATGCAAGGAGCGCTACCGCAAATCCTTCATCCCCACTGCTATCAGACTGCATAACTCTACTATATAGTCTAAATGTGCAATTTTTTTTCTATATTCTCTTATTTACTTACTTTATTATTATTACTTATCTTGTCTGCATGCACTTTTTTGTTCTTTCTTTGCAATAAACTGCCTGGAGCTAATGTGGCAAGTGAATTTCTCCTGTGTGAGATCAATAAAGTCTCATCTTATCTTAAAAAATGTTAACACTAATAATCATAAAAAAGCATCTCAAGGTTGATTTTCAGGGTTGATAAAGCCATTGTTCTTATTCTTTGATAACACTTAAGCAACTCAAAAGTGAGAGCTCATTCTACTCTCTGATTTATATAACCATAACAAAAAAGCGTGAAAAGTCCCTCAGTCGTCCAGGTAGAATCCATGATAACAGGAGAAGTTCAATTTGTCAACTGGACAATAACAAAAAAGAAAACTTTTTAATTATGTAAATAGTTGTATTGTAAATAAATAAAAAAACATTCCAAGAAATCACTAAATCAGACTTATATACTACTATTTGTTTTTCCTAATATTCTGTTTTGATAAACCCTTCAAGGTGACTACAGTTGTGATTTCGGCTATATAAAAAACTGAATCGAACTACCTATAATAAAAAAGGTATATAAAAATGCTTTGCTATGTTTCAGATTACGTCACAACATTCTTTAGTCCAATAATATTTAATACAGATGGGTGGCAGCTAAAGGAATTATTTAAATGCATTTTTTGTTGTAATACAGCAAGTTGGGTCAATAATAGAAATGATCATGTTCATTTATTGTTTTGATATTTCATGGCAAAGTATGTATGTTCAATAAGAAACTCTGGCTCTTGCTCCCTATCTGGATGTATGACATCACATTCTAGACGCTGAAAACCAAAAACTGCTTTACCTGATACTGTATGTTGGGCACATTGGTTCGGGCAGGGCTTTGTTGTATTGTGAGTACTATGGGGCTCCCGGGGGCTGCTGAGCCCAGAGCAGGCAGCTGGATGACGTTGCCTTTAGCAGAGAGAAAGCCAAGATTTTTGGGGGGCGCGGGGGCAATTGGGGCTGGTTTGATGGGCAGGAGTCTCCGCGGCTGTGGCTGAGCTGGAGGAGGAGAGACTGGGGCCTGAGCTGCCGGAGGGCCGATCTTTGAACAGGTGGCAGCGAGCAGCGCCAGAGGAGAGGGCTGAGAGTCCTGCTGCAAGGGATAGAGAGGGATCTTAAAGTAACATATTATGCAATTACTGTATATGTTATGTGTTTGAATGCCAGAGTTAGCGCAATAGCTACATTTAATCTGTTGTTCTAAGGCAGGTAAAAAGTTGAGAAGACTGAGTAATCCTATAATCCGGCATTTGCGATTTTGAGTGCTCAGAAAATTTCTCATTTGACCTGCACCCTATCTCCGCCCACAGTTTGGTACTTAATAATTGTGATTATTTTAAAAATTCAGACTCCAGGTCATACATATTACATGTAAGGTTAAAAAAATGTCAATTAACCGCTTTCAACAATCAAAACACAAAAATGAATATGGGTTTATCAGTTCTACAGTATTGAATAAGAAGTGAACAGGCCCATTTCTTTATAAAGGCTTTTTAGACGATTCCCTTATTAATCACAATAATTAATAAAAAATTACAAATCGCATACAAGCTATGTGATTTGAAGTTTATTTAAACCACAGGTATGGGCAAACTGTTGATATTGTTTCGTATAGTGGTAGATCTGTATAAATCTCTAAAGGACAGAATTTTTGGGAGTAGTTGAACAATGTTACCGACCTGTGTGGAGGAGGTGGTGGAGGAGGAAGTGGTGGAGGGCTGCAGGTATTCACTGGGACTCACAGCGACGGTGGCGGCCATGTTGTCCTGTGGTTCTAAAATCAGATCACATGATCATCGACAAGGGTCATCTTTATTTTTTTTTTACCACTATTGTGGATGGAATTTGTGATTTCCATAGTGTTCCATACATTTCCAAATTATGATTTTGTTCACACCACACATTTTAAAACACATCCAGGAATATAAACATTTAAGAGATTTAAATATGAAATGGATGTTGTACGGCTGTCTTGGCTGACACGTCTCTCCAACGTCGCGTGGCAGTCGGGGACAGTACCTCTGGACTGGCAGACCGGGGTTGGTGGTCCCTCTGTTTAAGAAGGGGGACCGGAGGGTGTGTTCCAACTATCGGGGAATCACACTCCTCAGCCTTCCCAGTAAGGTCTATTCCAGGGTGCTGGAGAGGAGAATTCGACCGATAGTTGAACCTCGGATTCAGGAGGAGCAGTGTGGTTTTCGTCCCGGCCGGGGAACATTGGACGAGCTCTATACTCTCCATCGGGTGCTCGAGGGTGCATGGGAATTTGCCCAACCAGTCCACATGTGCTTTGTGGATCTGGAGAAGGCATGATTGACTGTGTCCCTCGTGGGGTCCTGTGGAGAGTGCTCTGGGAGTACGGGGTTCGGTCCCCATATGACTGGAGCAGGAGCTGTGTTCGCATTGCCGGCAGTAAGTCGGACCCGTTTCCGGTGCATGTTGGACTCCGCCAGGGCTGCCCTTTGTCACCGGTTCTGTTCATTATATTTCTGGACAGAATTTCTAGGCGCAGTCAGGGGCCGGAGGTGATCTGGTTTGGGAACCATAGGATCTCATCTCTGCTGTTTGCAGATGATGTTGTCCTGATGGCTTCATCGAACCGGGACCTCCAACGTGCACTGGGGCGGTTTGCAGCAGAGTGTGAAGCGGCTGGGATGAGGATCAGCTCTTCCAAATCCGAGGCCATGGTTCTCAACCGGAAAAAGGTGGCTTGCCCTCTCCGGGTGGGTGGGGAGTCCTTGCCTCAAGTGGAGGAGTTCAAGTATTTTGGGGTCTTGTTCGAGTGAAGGGAGGATGGGACATGCCCGGATGGTGCATGAGATTGACAGGCGGATCGGTGCAGCGTCGACAGTGATGCGGTCGCTGTACCGGACCGTTGTGGTGAAGAGGGAGCTGAGCCAAAAGGCGAAGCTCTCAATTTACATGTCAATCTATGTTCCTACCCTCACCTATGGTCATGAGCTCTGGGTAATGACTGAAAGGACAAGATCGCGGATACAAGCGGCCGAAATGAGTTTCCTCCGCAGAGTGGCTGGGTGCACCCTTAGAGACAGGGTGAAGAACTCAGTCACACGGGAGGAGCTCGGAGTAGAGCCGCTGCTTCTCCACGTCGAGAGGAGCCAGCTGAGGTGGCTCGGGCATCTGTTCTGGATGCCTCCTGGACGCCTCCTTCAAGAGGTGTTCCGGGCATGTCCCACCGGAAGGAGGCCCCGGGGAAGACACGCTGGAGGGACTATGTCTCCGAGCTGGCCTGTGAACGCCTTGGGGTCCCTCCGGAGGAGATGGAGGAAGTGTCAGGGGTGAAGGAGGTCTGGGCGTCCCTGCTTAGACTGTTGCCACCGCGACCTGGCCCCGGATAAGAGGAAGAAAATGGATGGAAATATGAACTGCAGAGATGAGTAGTAAACTTCAGGGTTAACTGCTTTTTTTCATTAAAGATCCCATGACATGGTACTTCTTGATGCTTTTATATGGCTCCATAATGGTTCCCTAATACTGTAAATGAATCCTTCTTCAAAATCAAGATTCAGTGCATGAGAAACAGAGATAAGATGAGAAAGAGTAATTTTTCTCTCTCTGAACAGTCCATTATGGGTGTTGTTGCTTGAATGCAAATGAGGAGAAAAGAGATGGCCTATAGTAGAGAGTGGGGGCGTGCGTGGCCAAACTCTCCGCTCTCAGCTGTGCGCTCTCTGATCCATTTCCGCGTTTTTGCGGGGAGAAGAGATGAGAAGCTTTCCATTGAAAAATAAACACATTTCCACAGAAAATAAAATTAAACCACTGCTGTTCAAATGTTCAGAGGCTCAGATAAAGGACTTCCGAGCCTAGAAACACTCGGAAGTGTCTCCAGGCAAATAAAAAAACGCATTTCGCATTGCCTAGCGCATTCGCAGTCCAAACTCTCTGGGCGTGATTTACAGAGACGCTGAGTACAGACAGACGGGGGTGGAACTGCATTTGCATTTCTTTTTTCGATCTGATGTCAATAAGGTGCCTTGTTCAAAATCGCCCGTTCGAGCTCTGATTTTTTGTAACGCAGAAAAGGATCGCAAATGCTCAGTTTAGACATTTCGCAACTTTTAACCATGGGGGGGACTAACAGGGTAGGGGAGCTCACATTAACGTTCAAAAACCTCAGAAAGTGAAAATTTCATGCCATGGGACCTTTAAAATACAGAGGATCTTTTATTTGCAAAGGACATTGCATATACAGTGTAATTATGATTTGAGTATGATAAACTGTATCAGTAACTGGTTGGATTAAGCACCACTTATTTTTGTTTAACACAGTGACAAATACAAAAAATTATACTACCCGGATACAGCCCCAAACAAATGAATAACACGGATTTTTAAAGTGGATTTTTGATTTTGTGTGTTTGAAAAGCTAATGACATTTGCAGGGAGCACAAGGAAGGCCCATCTACAGACTTTAAAATTTAGCATCTACTCCACAAATCAGAGAAAGCATTTGTACAAGACATATTTTTCCTGGACAAATAATTAGGATCTTTCACAGCTACAGATGTTGTTACACACAGTGTTACATTATTGTCTAAATAAAATGATTTACTGCTCCCTGCAAATGACAGAATGACAGTTCAGCAATTATCCATTTAAAGCATAATTACATTTTTTTTTTCAACATTTAATCATCAACAGCAATTTTTTGTAAATATTATTTTGGTTCAGTTAATACGTGCCTTGAAAGAAAAAAAGAAAAGATAAACAATAAATATAGCTGCAAGCAACAATGTGGGGCCAAGCAGTGACCCAGCCTAATTTGATGACATGCGTTTTTGAAAATCGGACTTACGGTTCAAAAGTTACAAGCAGAAATGTCCCTCAAATTTTGACCCGTTGGTGGCGCTAGAGGGTTTGAGCTGGGGCCCTGTAATTTTTTGTGGGGAATCCTGGAAAGGACGCCGAACATCTGTGAAAAGTTTGAAAATAAACCTATGAAGGGTTCCTGAGATATGAGCTCGCTTCGGCTAGATCAAAAATCAAAGATCTTTGATGTAGATCAAAGATCAAAGCTCTTTGATGTAGATCAAAGATCAAAGCTCTTTGATGTAGATCAAAGATCTTTGATGTAGCCGAATCAATTAAGAGCAGGGCGTTGCCTAGCAACGCGAGTGAAAGGTCAGCATCGGGTGCATAGAATTGACCTGTTGACCCGTGGCGCTAGAGAGTTGGGGTTGGGGGCCTATAAATTGCTGTGGGTAATGAGGACACTGGCTGGAATGTGCATGCAAAATTTCACAACTTTTTACCAGGCGGAATAATAATAATAATAATAATAAATATAGCTGCAAGCAGCAATGTGGGGGCCAAGCACCGTTTGACAGGGTCTAACAAGGTCTGACAGGATCTAACAGAGTCTGACAGGGTCAGAACAGGGTTAGACCCTGAGGTCTAACCCTGTCAGAACAGACAGGTGCGTTGCTAGGCAATTGACAAATTCCTGCAAATTTGACCTGCTGGTGCCACTAGACGGTTGGGGCTGGGGGCCTATAAATCGCTGTGGGTAATGAGGAGACTGGCTGGAATGTGCATGCCAAATTTCACAACTTTTTACCAGACGGTTCTAGGGGTTGCCATAGACTCCCATGGTGAAAAGAATAAGGAATAATAATAATAAGAATCAGGAGACCAGAACATCAAAGGAAAGATCAAAGGGTTACTAGGCAACTTGCCTAGGCAATGCAAAGCAATTCCTATAGGGTGCCTAAGCACCTTCGGTGCTTTGCCCCCTAATAGGAATCAGTAGAAACACTATGGGTGCCTCGCAGCTTCGCTGCTTGGCCCCAATTATTTAGGGGATCCGAAAGTATTACAAACTTGCAGCTCTGTTTCTGTCACATCAGCAGTGAGAGCATCCAGCTCAGCATCAGCTACTTTCTCATTCATCACAATACACACTCATTGAAAATGCGCCTAAATATCACAGCCACATTTATACGTTTTATTTTACACTTTTATAATAATCAGAAGCACAGTAAGGCATCAAAACAGTGCCGCCATCCAAAATTGTGTGTTGGTTTTACACAGACATGTAGCTTGGGCTAATGCTGCAGTGAATAGCGGGGCAGACTGGCTACCGCTGGCTTAAGCTGATTTGATCCCTTTGAAGCTTAGTCAACACGAATATTCCAATCACAATAGGGTCGATAAATGCTAGGGCTACGTAGCTTTATGTTAGATTAAATAAAGTATGCATGGGGAATACGGGAGAATAAATTAAACCCAAATCAGACTGGCTTACTTTAGCATTAGCATTAGCTGACGCGCAGCTCGCCAGTCAAACTCTTTGATAACGTTGCTGAAAAAAGCAGCCCTTATCCGGAAGTGCATTGCCTTTTAGATGCATATTATAGCTCTGATTGCTGTAATATATATTTAAGCGTAACGTAAAAACCCCACTGCGACTCTGCTAACAGTTAAAATCACGTTAAAAGAAGTACATACAATATAAACACCGATGTTTTAATTCCTACCCACCGCTCATGACGACATTCGCTCTCCGTGAGCCTTGAAGACCGAGCCCGTGGAGGAGTCCGCCCGCCCCGCTGCACCAATCCGAGGGCAGCACTCAGATGACGGACGGGTCAACTAACCAATCAGTGTAATCAAGGGTTATGATTGAAAACCAAACCAACCAATGAGACTGCGTTATTTCAGTACGTCACAAGCAACGCGACAGATCGACCAATAGCATTTTGAGTTTGCTCTAAAAGAAGGCGGGTCGTTAGGCTGGACATAGAAAAGCCATTTGCCCAATTAGAGCAGGGGTAAAGTTTCACTGGCGTGCTCTGCTGCCAATGTGGGCTCCCGGGGGCTGTTCGGCCAAAGAAGAATGACATTTGTGCGATTCAATGAGCGTTAAGTGTCTAGAGGCTGACCCGTTTACTCTAGCCGAGGTTTATTATGGGCTGCAAGACAGTTATGCGTGGTAGGGATACTAAGGGATGGCTGTTCCTATGTAAAAAGCCAGCTGTTAACAGTAGGCTAAAAAAAAAAAGAAAGAAAGAAAGAAATTTTATAATCAATCTAATCATGGTTGAAAAAGGATCCAATATTTAGATGTAAGAAACTATTTTTCTAGTGTGTGTGTTTGATAGAGTGGTGCGCTTTTTGTATCCAGATGGCCGGTGGTTAAATCCTAGCTCCAGCCAGTGCATAGCTGAATGCAGCTGTGTTCTTGGGAAAAACACTTACTCCACCTGTGTGGATGTGATTGGTGGTGATTAGAAATGCTGTTGTCACAGATTGGCAGCCAAAATAAGGGTAAAACCTAACTGTTGTTATTGTAATATTGTTGAAATTACATTGAAGTTATTTGGCTTTATTCTATTCCCTGGAAAATCACTTTTACTGTCATATGTCATCTCCATGTGTCCCCATTTCCTCCAAGACTATGAGCACATTTATGCCACAATTAACTGCTATTAATTGTGGCAGGCTGATTGTGTTCAGCCTGCACAATCAAGTGTTTTTTTTTTTTTTCTGTTTTCCTTTAAGTTTCAGGTTTTTTGGAAGCTCCAATCTCAGTCTAAAAAAAAGAAAGAAAAAAAAAACAACAAAACAAACAAAAACATGGGTATAAGAGCATTACCACCGTGACTAAAACAGATTTAACATTGAGTTTAACTGCAATACACGTGCACTCTCCACTTTCTTCTGTCATCTCCATCTGGCCTCGCGAGTTAAGATCCTGCCTCTAGCGCTGTCTATTCACTCTCTATATCCACACACACAATTCTTATTCACTGTATGTTTCTCCCACCAAAGAGTGCACTTGACCCTATTAACAGACTGCAGCTTGCATGTTATTAGCTACATCACTGCATCACTATATGGCCTTACACTACATTGCAAAAACAGAATGTCTAAAAGTTTTTAAAACTATTTAAATTCAAAATGTTTATCTTGAGTTAAGTTGTATTTAGTTGATAGGTTTATTCTAGATTATTGACAATAATAAAAAGATAGACACATTTAATACCAAAGAGGGGGTCACTGTCTGTGTGAATGTTCATATACAGTATGTTAGCAAAGCAATAACATCTTTAGGGAGACAAGCATGTGGCCAACCCTCCAACATTAAAGGTGCATTGTGTAACTTTTCTGGTGGGGTGTCCTTCAAATGCTTTTCTCAGTGGAAATGTTATTGTTTTGTCTGGAATATTTCACAGTACGGTATTAAACCTTTCTATCTTCATGGAGACCAAAACAGGCCAACTTACAGGTCAGCACTGTGGAGAGTTAACCTCACTCACAGTCAGGATTCCTGTTTTTTGTAGTTATTTTTTGAGCTATAAAACTACCTGTAATTTAATAAATGTAAGGTAGAGCTGTTTAATGTCATACTGTGGAACATACCAGAGCAATGACATTACCATAGAAACAAGCAAGATAATGGATCACCAATCAAAAAGTTACGTAGTGCACCTTTAAATTAATTTTTAATGGTACTGTAACCCCACAGGCAAATAAGAAAATAAAATCAAACCAATCAGACACAAAATAAAAATACATCTAAACAAGCCAACATAATTTTTGCAGTGTATAAAATGTATGACCATTTGAGCTTTGCTTTTAGCCGTTCCTCACTGTTCTTGTCAAGCTTGAGATATGCATTGGTTTTCACTCCCCTAGCGCTGCTAAAGACAGCCTCAAAGAGTAGCAAGCTGCATAATTCAACCCGATATCTCACTTTTCCCTTCCATTAACAGGCTTCCAGCGCTCGCACAAGCTTTAAACATTTCTAAGTGAACTGCCTGTGTTAAAAATGAATCACTTTAATGTGTAGATTCATCGACCATATAACCTTTCCTTCTGACTTAATTTGTTTGTTATCTTGCACAGAAGTTAATTGATTTTGGTGCAAATTTACAAATGCACTTTATTGTACCAAGATAAAAGGTAATTAGCCGGTTATCGCAGGTCTCCAACATGGTGCCCATTTCTTTTTAATTGGATCTTGGTTATTGGTGATAAGAGTTTATGGCTACAGGGTACAATTTTGGTGTTTTGGTTTCTATTGAGCATGCTCACCAGAGCTCTAGCCAGTGGGACAAATGCAGAGAATTGTTTTTCCTAAAGTGCATAGTCTTTATTATTATTTATTTATTGCTGGTAAGATAAATGGGTGATAAAAATTAAACTCATGTAATTATTAATACAGAAGCAACTGATTGGGTCACCTTTTTCATCCATTTAAGCACATTGTTACCAAGAATCGTGGGAAACTTGATTCCCTATCATGGAGCAGTGGCAGAAAGTGGTCAGGGTTAAAGGTTCAGCTAGAACATTTTCCTGACACATGATTTGAAATCACAAAGGATCAGGGTCTTTAATTGATGTTTAAAACATTTTCAGGCCAGCATGATTTTAAGAGGGGAGCGTTTTCAGGGACAAAAACAGATTTCCTATTAAAGGACTAATATAACATTTCCGGTGGAGAGTTTGCAACCTTATTGCCATGAATTAGTTATTGCTTTGTCTGGAATATTCAGTATGTTGATATGTTCATTTACAATTATTTTCCTTGCTAAAAATACTCTACATTCCTACTGTAGATTTCTCTCCCCACTGAGCTGACCTGTTACCTGCTCCTCTCCATGGAAATAGATATATTTAATGTCATACTGTGGAATATTCTAGGCTTTACTTCTGCTCAATCACTTCTACTAAGGACGTTTGGTGGTCTAAAGTACAGCTGTGAATACAGTATACAATTCATACTGACTTTACTAGTAACCTGTGCTCTTATTTACTTCTTATTTATGACAAAATCAATGAATTATCACTGGTGTGTTTGGCTGGTTGTGATGATACAGGAGTTTTTTTTTACCAAGTAGTTAAATGGGAGACTCAAGACACTCCACAGCACCTCATGTAACCATAATGATCCTACACCCTTTGTATTATGGGGAAGAAAGGCCCCAGAGAAATGACATCACACATTTTTATTTTTCTGTTTTTACTGAAAACGCTGTAGCTTCAGGATATCGAGAACCAAATGAGCAAAATACACCTGACATTTGAACAGAGAAAACCTAGAGATTAGTCGGAGCAGATAAATGCACTCAGAGGCAAAGGATCTTGGGAAGTGTAGTTAATTTGGATAAGAGAAATTTGTTACTCCTCTGGCCCATTCAGGCTGGAGTTAATAAATGTCTTTCATACAAAAACAAAGCAGATCAAATTTAAAAACAAATATTTATAAATATTTATATTATACTGTCATCTTCGCTTTCTTGCATTACAGTCTTACTTTAAAATGTATTTCTGTATTTTCAATGTTTAAATTTAAGTGGAGACTATTTCTATTTGACTTTATTTTTCTTACATCAGAAGTTGGAGACAAAAATTGCACTTAAAGAATGCACTGAATTCCTACTTGAGGAATTGAAACTTAAAGGCACTGTACCTGATTTTTGCAATCTTAAAATGTGAAAAACAGAACTAGTTAACTTTAAAATCTGGTCAATCCAAAACGTACTCCACAATAGTTTCTTAATGTATTCCTTGCATCCTCATTATTCACCACAATGAGTTTATAAGTGCTGTTCACAACGTTCAGAGACCAGAATGGAGATTTGCTGACATGCCACTGCTAACAACAACTAGCATGCCAACAGTGCACCAGTGCAACAGCTTTACTTTCTGTTTCACTGTTGATGAAAACGCTTTGTAACTAGATGCACACAGCTTTCACAATGTATCTGTACTGAGGTGACAAATTTTACCTTATTACATTAAAAAAATGGATACAGCCCCTTTAAAACTGAAAGCAATGTCATAATAATAAAGGCCATATGAGTTTTCCCATAGACCCTGCCTCTGTGCAATTATCTGTCAGTGTTGAATGAACAACCCTCATCTTCGACAAGGGAAACAAGAAAGCGTCAGCAGAAATTACTTGTACAAAGAAACCAGTGCATTTTAGAGTTTTTAGAGTTTTTTTTCTTAAAGTTCAATCATGTTTTGTCTCAACATGTCCATCCTCTGTGCTCCTTTGGGTTCACTTCAGTTTGTACGTCTTTATCCCTTCAAGTTTCTTTTTTTGTTTCAAAGCAGCAAAACAAAACCCCTCAGGTAAAATCCAACAGGTAGCAGATCTGTATCAATCAAATGTGACGCTCATTTCCAGGAATTCGATTGGACAAAGCCGGGGCCAGGAAACCCATCACAACAGTCCTCCATCCACAAACCTGTAAGAGAAAGAACAAAATATGGAGGTTGTTAATACGTACAATATTCATGGGGTTCTAATAGGGAGGCACTGATACTGGTATTGAATATCACTGCCAATCCTGATAAAAATTTCCAGTATCTGATATCAGTTCAGTTCAGTTCAGATATCCTGGTTGGTTACTGTTGAATAGTTACTTGCAGAATACAGAATAGTTACATAACACAATCAGATCAACTTTCTGATAAGTTAACTATATTTTGAGAGATGAAAAATGCCATTTTCAATTCCTACATTGGTATTGGTTGATATCGACAGATACATAAAGACATAGTATCAATATCAGTATCTATAGCGGCTTCCTAAACCAACCTTATAGCCACTTGGGAAGATAAGAGTGGATCCTGGGGTCGTAGCTTTGTGATGCACTTGGAGGTTATTGTACAAGCTGAGATCCAGAATGAGTTTTGGAGATTTACAGACAAACGGCTATCATAGCGCAGCAAAGACGATGGATGGAACCAGTTGAAAAAACTAAAGATAAATATGGATAAGTAGTGATCAACAAAAATTACGGCTACCCAGCTATGACCTTCAACCAACCTGAGTCACGGGTAAGTGCGCGCTTTTACACTCTCCCACGAACACATGTGCATGCTCACCTGTCCACATGAGCACCGGAGCAACACACCCACACTCTCCACTAGACACACAGTGCACCAGTCCTGTCTACTACAGTATCGGAAGTGAAAAACCTGGATCTGTTTATCTCTAGTTTTTAGTTTTGATTTGTTAATTGCTTAATGGCAACAGTGCTAATTATTCATCACTCTGGTACCCATGTGCGAGTTTCTACATAGTTCAATCTTTGAAACATTTGTAATATTGTGGTAAAAGTAAAATCAATAAATGTTGAATATTCAATCATAAATATTAAAAGTCTACTACCCATGTTACATCAGACCATATTGTGAATACTGTATGTGAATATTGGTAAATTGTAATAATTTGTAATATTCATTCATTCATTTCATTCATCTTCTTCTGCTTTTCCATTTTCTGGGTCACGGGGACAGCAGTCCAAGCAGATCTGCTGCCCAGAACACAATGCACCAGCCTCCATGAATCCTCCCGCTGGTGGTGGGTCCACAGGAGGACGGCTCACGTCACAACAGGCCTTGATGTATCTTCTGCCATGGGGGCTACCAGTGTCCACAGACACTGGGGGCGAGGTGGGTTAAGTGTCTTGCCTAAGGACACAACAGCAGCGCTCCCCTGTGGGAGCTGGGATCACACGCGGTCAACCTGTCAAGAGCGGGATTCGAACTGCCAACCCCTGGATCACTAAACAAACACTCTACCAGCTGAGCTACTATGATTATTTGTAATAATCTGTGAAAATGATCAGAGAGGGCCAACAAGGAAAACCATCTCAAACCCGTATTGTTGAATGTCCCCAAAATATATGTGTCATCTAATTTTTCAAGAGGATTCCAGTTGCAGCTGATGGGAGCAAAGACCTCCATCTCCAGAGGGAATATCACTAAAATAGTATACCTTTATCCTTTATCATGTTTATGGATCAATATGAATTGAAACATAAACATAAAGATTACAGACTTTTGATAGTTGCTAATCAGCACAAAAAAATACTCACATTTCTTTTCATTTGAGCTTGAACTTTGACCTTGACTGTGGGCCTCTCTATTAAAAACACTCAAGATGATTATCGACAATTAGAAATGAGTGAATCTTAATCTCAATGAAAATTTGAGTAATTGCATTAGGTACAATTATCACAGAAAGTGACAAGTGACATACTAGTACATATAACTGCAATCAACAGCAATGACAGCTCTCCTCATCAGTTCTGTTTCCGCACAAACTAGACTTAGGTCACTGTCAGTCTTATCCAGTCCACTGTATCCCTTTCCTGGTTGTGTTTTAGCTGAGAAACACTTCAGACTCACTGTTGTTGATGTTTGGTGCTACGTTTGTGGCTCTGGCTCGGCCTCTGCCTCCTCACTGGATCGGACACTCTTCTTCATTGACATGTACATCTCCTCCTCCGGGTCGTAGTAATAAAACTTACTCAGGTATGAGATCAGCGGTCTGCATGGAAACAAAACATATAGTAACACATATTTTGGGAATTAGTCCAGCTTTTACCAATATGATGCAATGTACATTGCAGGATAGTGGCTTTATTGATCTCAGATTAGCAACGTTTTTTTTTTCATTTTAAGCCTTAAACATGTGACCAGTGTAGTTAAAATAGCAAACTATGAGACAATGATGAATTGAACAGTAGAAGTGGTGGTTGTACTAGGTGTAGTACTGTAGTATTGCAATAGTAGTAGCAGTATTGTATTGTAATAGTATTTTTAGTATCAGGAGTTCAATGGGAGTTCTTGAATTGTTCATATAATTAGAAGTCGATAGATTAATAGTAGTACTACCAGTAGTAGTAGTAATAGCAGTAATTGCAGTGTGGGCAGAGGAAGCTCCTCTAGATTTTGTTCAGTACAACCCAAAACATGCACCATAGGTAAAATCCTCCAGCTTAGGTCCTGACCAAACTGAAGCAAGAAGATCATGGAGATGGTCCCCGGGCGCAGTAATGTGCTGCCCACTGCTCCTAATAACAGGATGGGTTAAATGCAGAGAATAATTTCTCCTGTGTGAGATCAATAAAGTCACTTCACTTCTAAAACTACAATTAGCAGTAGTAATAGTAATAGTCATAGTTGTAGCTGCAGTATTACAGGTTAGGTAAAGGTACACTTTATTTCCCACAAAGGGAAATTTGTCCTCTGCATTTGACCCATCCTTCAGTACTGGGGCAGTGGGTACCCTATGGAGGATTTTATCTGTGCTGTATGTTTTGGGTTGATGGGGAGGACACAATATAAACACCCAGGGTCTGGAAGTCAGACCCAGGACCTTCTTGCAGTGAGGAAGCAGGGATATTTATTTTATTTAGTATTTGCTTGTACCTGGACAGCTGAAGTTCCTGGATTTTGGTCATTCTAATGTGTACAGCAGTAGTAATAGTAGTTGATGCTGTATTGCAGTAGTAGTAGCTGCGGTAGTAATATATTGCTTGTACCTGGGCAGTGGAAGTTCCTGGATGTGGTCGATCCGGACGATCTGTCTGATGCAGAAGCGACACAGGTGCTGCAGAGATTTGACGTTACTGAAGCGAGAGACTGGATACAGCAGCTGCACCGGAGTCGGAGGAAGACCTGCGGAATATCATAAGAAAACTTTTCCATAATAATGTGGATGGAAAACATTTGTAAATATATACATTTTATGTTTTCCCTAAAGAATATATTGTAAAAGCAGCAGCTGCATGCTGTCTGTACAAGCTAATAACACAGTAAAAGTATTTTATCTCTCACCCTTAAAGTAAGTGCATTCTGATTGGCTGCCTGAAAATTAATGCAGGTAGATATTATATGCTAAAGTGTGAGTCTCAGACAAGTGGGCAGACTGCTCCTTTCACAGTGTGAAAATCAGGTACATAATCTTTAAATTTGTGTTAGCAAAGTGGTCTAAATCAATGTCAACTTTGGTTAGCACAGTGACGGAAATGTCAGAGCAGAAATGGACTAAATGTGATAAGTGAAGATGAATGGATTTTAAAAACATAACAGACCACTGTCTGCCTTATTAGATAATATGGATAATTAAGTTTTCATTTATAGCCAGTAATCAGTAATCTGATCACTCATCTACCATTTTATCAGTTTAATGAAGTGAGTACTCTTATGTAATCAGCAATCAAAAATCACTTTTGTAGAGTCAGTTAAGTTTTCATATTCTTATTTTGCTAACCTGGGACCCGAGATCGCAGGAAGTAGAGGAATTTTCCGTTTTTGGAGTGCATGATGGCCCTTTCGATGAACTCCACCACAGAGTGACAGCGGTCCTCGAACTTCGGATGACACCACAGACTAAACGTACCTAAAACAGGAAACAGGGAGGCCATGTTAGCTCATGTTATCCTATGCACACTTTCATTATTCATTATTCATCACTGTGTGCATTTTAGATGGTGGTAAGAATGAAAAAAAAAAAAAAAAGGTTAAATATCACTTTGTAGTCTCAGTAGTAGTAGTATAGTTTTCCTTTGAGTGGTAGACCTTACATGGACCTAACCTGGTCAAACAGTAACAGGCCTAAATCAGGTCAAGGCTAAGAAATAATGATAATGTTAATGTTAGTGTTAATGTTAATGTTAATAAGGCTTACCTGGGTCAATAAAGCTCTATACTATAGAAATACCAGTCAGAGTGAGGATAAAAATAACCTTCCTCCATGAAAACCCAAAATAAGACACTATGAGCAGCAAAGATAAGTATGCCAAATTATACAACATAAGAGTGGAGAGCTAAGCACTCAATCAATCAGCTCACTCAATCACACATAGAAACATTTAAAACTGGCTAAAGACTATTAAGACTGATAGCAAGATTAATCAGAGCAAGATTAAATTATTTTCAGAAACAAAATATTACCACTGCAACCATGTTTATTTTATATGTACAGATATATACAAGCCCTCAGACTCCAAAGGAAGATCAATTTGTCCTAAATAAAACAGAGCTGCTTGCAGTATTTAGCGTGATCAAAACAAAATTGGTATTGTAATAGTTAGTAAATCACTTTTTTTTCTTGTATTACTTAATCCATATTTCAGTTTTGTCTCAAATTTAAATGCTTCTGCACAGGTTTAAAACTCTGAACAGAGTCCAACTTAAACTCAAAAGTCACTATCGCTATACTTTAGATATGCAA
Source organism: Paratrypauchen microcephalus (assembly GCA_036785185.1). Classification (NCBI taxonomy): domain Eukaryota; kingdom Metazoa; phylum Chordata; class Actinopteri; order Gobiiformes; family Gobiidae; genus Paratrypauchen; species Paratrypauchen microcephalus. Next base: position 531,889 of record JAVJIX010000156.1, on the reverse strand, counting down.
TAACTAGACAATTCCAAAATTGTTTAGCCATAGAATAAAATATTCTTATGAATAGGACTGAAATAAGTTAAATAAATAAACAAGATAAAACAAAGTCAACAACCATGTTGAATTAACCTTAAACAAAAACAAAGATTATTATAACATTGCCCCTTTCCAGACAGCAGACCTGATCTACAGTAGGCCCATGTCTGTCCCTGCACTGGCTCTGAGGTATATGTCTAAAAGCCTGTCCTGAATTTGGGCCGTGGTGCGTTCAAGCGTTCACTGCTCAGCGCACTCATCTGAGTGTCGTTTCAGACCCACTCTGAATAATGAATGTGTTTCTAGACATGACTCTATGCCCCCATAACACACCACAGCAATATTATGTGTGTTCCATAGAAGAGGATTTCAAATATGGAAAGCACTGGTAGTATGTTGTAGTTGTATGCACTTGAGGAATGGCCTGCTCCTGCAATAGTCCTGGTTTATAGTAGATCTGGTTAAGACCTTGTTTAGATCTGGTTATTTAATTTTTGTCCAACTTTATTTAAGCCAACATTTTCCAGTTAACAACAACTGCTAGCATTTGCATTCCCCAAAGACAAAAAGAAGACTATCACAAAATGGTACAATTGGTATAGTGTTTCAAATGTTCACTACTGCATTTAAGGAGTGTCAAGCTTATGATTTTAATTTGATCTTGGGAGACTTGATGTCTCTCAAGTCTCCCAAGTTTCACTACAACTGCAGCTATACCCACTACTACTACAATCCTACTACCACAACTAAGGGTGCATACACAGTTGTACATGTGTGGTACTGGTTTGCCCTTAGGACTTACAAGATGGCGCTGGTGAGGCCAGCTGCGTGCAGGTGTAGCTCCGTCCCTACTTTTCTTTTTTTCCTCTATTTACTTGTATATAGTCGTTTTTCTTGCGTTTTCTTTAGAGTAGGTGAAACAGGGCGCAGTCGCGCACCTGGGAAGCCTACTCTCACTACAGCTATACTGTTAGCTGTAGTGTTTTTGGACTTTTAATGAATCTGCGCCAGGAGGTACGGGATTTACCTGAAGCCATGCACAGGATTACATACACGCGTGACAAGCTCCTGGATCTACGGGGCCCTTCTCTACTCCACGCGGGGAAACCGGAGGTCCCGGCGGAGATACGGAGAAAGAGGAGAGGCTGCAGGGGCGGACGCCGGAACCGGAGGCCGTATTCACCGAACGGACTACCCAAGGTGATAACGGGGAACCTGCGTTCGCTTAACAACAAGGTGGAGGAGCTTGTCGCGCTGGCCCGACATCAGAGACAATTCCGGGACTGCAGTCTGATGTGTTTTTCCGAAACATGGCTAAATGGGAATATACCGGACAATGTAATCTCGCTGGACGGATTTACTTTGAGGCGCGCGGACCGGACCGTGTCGGGGAGCGGGAAGACACGAGGAGGAGGACTTATCTTCTTCGTTAACGAACGCTGGTGCCACCCCGGGAATGTACACGTGAAACATCAGCTGTGCACCCGGGACATTGAACTGCTCGCTGTGGGTATGCGGCCGTATTATCTGCCCAGAGAAATTGCACACATTATTGTGTTCTGTGTGTACATTCCTCCATCGGCGGATGGTGCGGCAGCATGCGAACAGCTCCACAGCGTCGTTAATGATATGATGATACGTCACCCGCGCGCCTCATTTCTGATCACTGGGGATTTTAATCATACATCTCTCTCCACTACTCTCCCCACATTCACCCAATACGTCACTTTCCCCACGAGAGACAATAAGACTCTGGACTTGTTTTACGCCAATATCAAAGACGCTTACACCTCCGCCCCCCTCCCCCCGCTCGGCCGCTCGGATCACTGTCTGGTTTACCTGCTCCCGCAATACACACCCAGGGTGCGGAAAGAACCTGTGCGGAAGCGGTCTGTGAAGCTTTGGACTCAGGAGGCCTGTGAGAGTCTGAGAGACTGTTTCCAGAACACTGACTGGGACATTTTCACTGACTCTCATGGAGACGACATCAACGGCCTGACCCATTGCATCACAGACTATATCAACTTCTGCGTGGAGAACACTGTGCCAACCAGGAGGGTACGGTGTTTCCCCAACAACCACCCCTGGGTCACCCCTGAGCTTAAAGCCCTCCTGAACCAGAAGAAAAGGGCTTTCAGCTCAGGGGACAGAGAGGAGCAGAAAAGGGTCCAGAGAGAGCTTCAGTGGAGGATCCGACGGGCCAAGAAGGACTATGGGAGGAGGATGGAGGAGCAGCTGGCCCAAAACAATGCACGGGGCGTGTGGAGAGGACTGAGGAGCATGTCTGGTTTTGGACAGAGTGGCAGAGGGACAGCTGATGGTGATCAGCGCTGGGCGGACGAATTAAACTGTTATTTCAACAGGTTTAATGCGCCCCCACCCCCTCTGCCCCTCTGCCGACTCCCCCTCCTCCTCTTCACACCTCCCCGGGCCAGTAGGCATACCCCCCTTCCCCCTCACACGGACTCAACCCAGCACCAGCCCCCTCCACCCCCCACCACCACCACCCCCCGCAGTCCACCCCAGTCCCCCCCCTCTCCCCCCTCTCCATCACACCGGACGAGGTGAGGAGGGAGCTCAGACGACTCAGGCAGAGGAAAGCCGCAGGACCCGATGGTATCTGCCCCAGGCTGCTGAGAACCTGTGCAGACCAGCTCTGTGAGGTTCTCTGCTACATGTTCAATCTGAGCCTCAGCCTGGAGAAGGTCCCCGTCCTGTGGAAGACCTCCTGCGTGGTCCCGGTTCCCAAAACAACAAACGCCAGGGAACCGGCCCACTACAGACCAGTCGCCTTGACCTCCCACCTCATGAAGACCATGGAGAGGGTGATCCTCAGCCAGCTCCGCTCTGTGGTGAGCCCCACCCTGGACCCGCTGCAGTTTGCCTACAAGCCAAACGTAGGAGTAGAGGACGCCGTCATCTACTTTCTGCAGCGGGCGCTCACCCACCTTGAGACCGCCGGGAGTGCTGTGAGAGTCATGTTTTTTGACTTCTCCAGCGCCTTCAACACCATCAGGCCGGCGCTGCTGCGGGGGAAGCTGGAGGACGCGGGAGTGGATGGACATCTCGCTGCCTGGACCATCGACTACCTCACTGACCGTCCACAGTACGTGCGGCTGCGCAGCTGTGAGTCAGAGGTGGTAGTATGCAGCACGGGGGCCCCCCAGGGTACTGTCCTCTCACCCTTCCTCTTCACCATATACACCTCGGACTTCACATACAACACGGACAGCTGCCATCTCCAGAAGTTCTCCGACGACTCGGCCATTGTGGGCTGTGTGTCAGAGGGGAACGAGCTGGAGTACCGCTCGGTCATCAGTGACTTTGTAGACTGGTGTGGGCGCAACCACCTGTGCCTTAACACTAGTAAGACAAAGGAGCTGGTGATCGACTTCAGGAGGAGACCACTACCTCACTCACCGGTGAACATCCAGGGGCAGGACATAGAGACTGTGGACAGTTTCAAGTACCTGGGTGTTCACCTCAACAATAAACTGGACTGGTCCCACAACACTGACGCCCTGTACAAGAAGGGCCAAAGTCGCCTCCACCTCCTGAGGAGACTGAGTTCCTTTGGAGTGAGCAGGCCTCTGCTCAAGACTTTTTATGACTCTGTGGTGGCCTCTGCTCTCCTCTACGCTGTCGTCTGCTGGGCCCCGAGCAGCACAGAACGGGACAGAAAAAGACTGAATAAGCTGGTTAAGAGGGCCAGCTCTGTCCTGGGCTGTCCTCTGGACCGTGTAGAGGAGGTGGCTGAGAGGAGGGTACTGGCCAAATTCATGTCCATTAAGGACGACACCTCTCACCCTCTGCACCGGACTATTGAGGAGCTGAGCAGCTCCTTTAGCAGCCGACTGAGGCACCCCCAGTGCAAGAAGGAGCGCTACCGCAGATCCTTCATCCCCACCGCCATCAGACTGTATAATTCTAACATATAGGCCAGACGTGCAATATCCTCCTTTTCATGTTGATGCTTGTTGTTACCATATTACTATTTGCACTATTTATTACTTACTTTATCCCCTCCCTGCCTGCATGCACTTTTTCCCTCCTGTCCAATTGTCCTGGAGCTACTGTGGCGAGTAAATTTCTCCTGTGTGAGATCAATAAAGTCTTATCTTATCTTATCTTAGTTTAGTTCTGATGTAGACTTAGTCCAGGTTTAGCTTCAGGTTTAATCCCAGTTTAGACCAAATTTTAAAGGTCCTATATTACAAAAAATTGACCTCTGTGAACTTTAAGCCATGTTAAAATGTTGCTCCTTCATCAAAACATATCTGAAGTTGTGTTTCGTTTCATTCACATGTTTGAGTAGTACCACATGACATCACAAACTGGAAGTGAAATGGAGTGTTTTCACTTTGAGAGAAGAAATAGAGAAATATGCAGTGTTTCATTGTTAAACGTGTGTGAATGGAAGAAAGGAAAAAAAAAACAAGGCATCTTTTACATGATGAAACCTTATAACAGAGATCAGAAAATAACTTAGTATGGGCCCTTTAATGTGATGTTTGTGCAAATGTGAATGCACCCTAATACAGTGATTGTGATGTTATGTTGCACTCACCTCTGTAGTGCTCCATGCGTGTGTGGTGGGTGACCCCCTGAGACCTGAAGCTCAGACTGAGGATGTAACGTGGATCAGAACTGTCCCGCACCAGAAAAGACCCATCTGGTTTCCCTTTAAGCTTCATCTCTGCATCGCCCCAGTTCATTGGGCCCCAGTACCAGCCACACTGCGCAGAGACAGACACATCATATGTCAGCAGAGAAATATACAAGTGTTTGTTTTGGTCCCTAAATTGGATATCAAGGCAACAAATTCTGGACAGATTGACTGTGACGACTATAGTTGAGCTTTAAAGATCCCATGACATGGTACTTCTTGATGCTTTTATATGGCGCCTTAATGGTTCCCTAATACTGTAAATGAATCCTCAAAATCAAGACTCAGTGCATGAGAAAGCCCCATGAACACAGTCAGAGTCATAAATATGTCTCTCAAACACTTTATTATGGGCGTTGTTGCTTGAATGCAAATGAGGAGGACAGAGACAGGCCAGTGCAGTGAGTGGGGGGGGCCAAACTCTCCGCTCTTTCCTCTTTAGCGGTGCGATGTGCGCTGTCACCCACTTCCACGTTTAAGCGCAGAGGAAGATATGAGATGCTTTCAATTGAAAAATAAACATTTCCACAGAAAATAAAATTAAACCACTGTTGTTTCAGAGGTTCGGAGGCTCGGACAAAGGACATCTGAGCCTGGAAACACTCTCACGTGCCTCCAGGCAAATAAAAAAACGCATCTCGCATTGCGGTCCAAACTCTATGGCCATGAGTTCCATAGGCGGTGGGTAGACATCCAGACAGGGGGGTGGAACTGCATTAGCATTTTTCCCTGAGTGTGACATCAGAAATTTCCCTTGTTCAGAATCGCCCATTTGGGCTGTCTTTTTTTCAAACGTGGAAAAGGATCGAAAATGCTCAGTTTACACATTTCGCAACTTTTAGCCATGGGAGGGGCCCTAAACAGGGTAGGGGAGCTCACATTAACGTTCAAAAACCTCAAAGTGAAAATTTCATGCCATGGGACCTTTAAGTCAGACATTTACAAACTCTGGCTTGGAATCCAAATGTGACCATCAACTTAACCATTTTCCTGGCCTTCAAGCTTCCTGGTGAGTTGGCCCAAATTACAAAAGGTAGTATTTTTTTTTTACAGCGCTTTTACTCTGCCTTGTTTGTGTTTCAATATGACAACTTGGACACTTTTACCAGTGTAATTTTATATAGTTATAAATTGTGCAAGTAGACCAGTCCTTTTTCTTTCTTCCTTCCTTTTTTTCACCTGTAAGGCTCAATGTTTGTTTTGTTTTTGTTGCATTTCTCTGATTGCATAATCCATCCGTCAATCATGCTCACCAGAGAGAAGATCCAGTCCCAAACAATACAAGTTTGTTTAATAAAGTAAATGCATATAATTTCATAATATACTTGAATAATTAATATGATATGACATAGTACCATGACAACAGTTGAAAGTGAAAATCTATGAAGAAAGGAAACAGTGTGTTGTTCAAATAAGTATGTAGTGATATGGTAAATATAGCCAGCTCATACCTTCTCAAGCTCCCGTAAACTGGCTGCGAAGTTGCTGGCCTCAGATCGTCTCAGGGCACAGAGCACTGAGGGCGGGGCCTGTCGAGGGGGTGGAGCTTCAGCCGCAGATGGGGTGGAGAGAGGGAGGGCTCGGAGGAACGCGTCTGAAACAAAAAACAAGCAGTCATGATTATTAATAAAATAATAACAGCAATAATAGTAATAGTAAATAATAGCTGCAAGTGGCAATGATCAGCCCTCACCAACGTCACACAATGCAAATTGTCCAGTCTCGATTTTCTGACCCCTTTTCCTCGAATGTCTCAATTGAGGACATTTATCACACTCAAATTTTAAGGCTGTGCCACACAAAGACCATAACCCTATCAAAAAATTGATAACTTTTGATGCCCCACTTTCATTCCCACATGTAATACAAATTTGTATGCATGACTTGATTTGTACATCAGTGAGTGTTTTTTTCTCCCTTATTTTTTCACATATACATCTTTTTATTCTCTGTAAGGGTTAACTATCCCATGATGCTTTGCTGCTTACCATTGAGGCTGAGGCTGTGGTGAATGGAGAGGGAGGGAGGAGGAGGGGGAGGCAAGGGAAGGGACTGAAGAGATGCCCCCATCACACTGAGTACGAAGGGCCCGCGCTGCACTGGTACAGCACCCGCAAAATCATCTGAATGTAAATGGGGGGAGTGATGAGAGGAGAGAGGGAAGAAAGAGGAGAGCATGATGAGAAGGGAAGGGAGAGGGGCAGAGAGGTCAGAAAACACAAGAGAGAAGAATTAGGGGGTGAGATACATGCAAGAGAGATAAAAGAAGGTGGAGGAGAGAGAAAAGGAGGTGATAGAAGAGGATAGTGGAGTGGTCAGGAGAAGAGAAGAGAGAGAGAGTGAGGGAAAAGGGAGAGAGAGTGAGCGAGAAGGGAGAAAGAGGGAAGACGGGTTTGGATTAAGAGAGAGACGCAAGAGAGAAGGGGGATAGAAGAAAGAAAAGAGGAAGGGGGGGGCATGAGAATAAGGGGAGATGAGATTAGAAGAGACCGAGCAAGGGTGAGATAGATAAATAGAGAAAGTTAGAGTGGGAGAGAAGAGACAGAGAGTGAGATAAAGAGAAAGAGGGAGAAGGAAGGAGAGAGAGAAGAAAGTAAAGAAAGGACACATAGGATACAAAGGAGACAGGTGAGGACAGGAGTTAAATACAGAGAAAAAGGATGTATGGATGGAGTCAGGACAGAAGAGAAGGAGAATGGAGGAAAATAGAAGCACAGAGAAAAAAGTTATAGAGGACGACAAGGGTTAGGATTTAGCAAGGAATCAACATAAAGAAACAACATGCAGACTAAAGAGTCACCTAAACACACTGAAAACTAAAGATGCCTGGTGGAATCACCGGCATATCTCCATGGAGACTAAATGTATGTGGAACATTCCAACCATAGCAATAACTTCTCCATAGTGAAAAGCAGGTAACGGCTAATATACATGAGCATTCACACAGTGGCTCCTTCTTTATCTGCATCACTTTGTCTAGCCAAGTTCATCTTTCCCACAGTCAGGGAATAATTTTGCTCCATAAAACACTTCTTTCTAAATTAAATATCAGTATTTATATAACTATACTGTGTATAGACTTACAGCATAAGACAGGCCCCCTACACCATAAAAGTTACATGGTACCTTTAAAACAAAAAGTTAATTTGGTAGATCCATAATGTCTATTACAATAGATACTCAAAGAATTTTTTTTTTACATTTATTTCAAATACATGTATCCAAGTATTTAATATTGTGCATTTAGGGTGGCTAGTCTAGTCTAGTCTTCAGTTTTAAAATAAAAACAGTCATGTTAAAATGTGCCAATGGTTTAATGGTTTGCATGTTGCATGTTTATCTGCCGTTTACCTGAGCCTGCATTTAGAGTAGTGGTAGTAATAAATCATGTCTGTAGGAGTGCTGTGGAGTTATGTGGGTCAGAAAATAACAAATGGCTTGAAGCATGAGGCGCATGAGAAAATGTCGAAGAAAAACACAGAAAATGCACATAAGAAAAACTCACTCAGCACTTATAAGGCAGTTTAAAAATAATCTATTATCAGGAGGATGAAGTTGCACCTATACTATCTGAGATGGGTAGAGTGAAGTTACTTTGAAATAATATCTTTAAAGGTGTACTGTGTAATGCTTCTCTACATGAAGATATTATTGCTTTGCCTGGAATGTTCCAAAGTAATCAAATAAAATATTGTATTCAAAAACACAGTGTGCTAACTGTGAGCATAGTTGCTTCTCAAAAGATCTAACCTATAAATTGCCATGGTGGCATCCCCTACTTGTTTTCATGGAGGTTAATTTCATACTGCTGAAAGTAGTATTCCCAAGTATTAACATCTCCATTTAGAAAAGCATATGGCAAACCCTCCACCAGAAAAGTTACAATGAAAACAGTGTTTATAGCGATGTTAAGCAGACATAAGCATACATTAACAGATGTAATATTGTGATTAAAGATTATTTTAACCAACTACCAGTTACTGAAAATCTATACAACTATATAGCAACTACTTAAAAGTCTCAACAAATATTAACAGTACCTTAACTCCAAGATTAAACTATCCACACAGTTGATAAGGTTCAAAATATGTTTAAAATTGTTATTAATTTGTTATCAAAAGTATGTTCCTTGTATAATCCATATTGTCGAAACCAACCAACCAAGACACACGCGTAATATGCTCTCAGTTGCGGAAATAAACAATTCACTTCTCCTTTAAGCACAGAAAAGGAGAACTTCTTTTTCAGAAGAATATCTTTGTTGCCAAAGATACAGATTTGAGGTCAAATCAGATAATAGATACTACTTTTATGGTCTAAAGGCATACAGGTAAAATGGATCATATAAATCAATGTTCTATTTCACCTGATCATATTTTGATTTGAGAGAATGAAAATATGAACTGCTTAATAAGAGTCCTATGCAATTTGGAGCATGTTTAAAAGATGAATAATGAATCAAAGTAACAATTTAAAGAAACTACATGTAGGAGATGTAATATTCTGTTCACAGATCAAAATACCCTGTATCCATGGAGAGTACTAATCCATAAAACCCACTCAAATACATCGTAAAATTTGTGTGATTCTTACAGTGGTTAAGCAGTTCACGTTTCACAGTTTTCTAAAATGTTTAATGCACGAGATCCAGAATGCACACTTCTTCAATGCTTTACAAAGATGTGAGTCTGGTCACCACTGAATCTCCTTGTTTTCAGATGGGCATGATTGGCCGAAGGATTAACCAATTAGGGACATGCATGGGCCTTCGTATTGGAAAAAATAAAAGAAAAAAATATCACAGGAAAAACATTGCAGATATCTGCAGAATCAATGAGCTAAACATTAAACTGTAAATCTGAGATGAGATATATTTGATTTTATTTGTAAATGATAGGTGTCCAATGAGCTCCTTCCTTTCCATTGTGTTATTGGTTACATGGAACATCCCATGTAACCAATAAGAGAGTGAAAAGAGAAAAAAGTGCCTCGGACCTTTATTGGACGCTTTTTTCCATATCACGTAAATCACAAGTAAGGTCATCTTCATTATTTGTCATCATTCTAAAACTGTTTAGGCATGGGCAGATTTTGATCTGTTAATGTGATTTTTTTCTTGTTTGCCTGACCAGCCACTCCCTCTTGAAAAATTTTGCATCATTCAGAATAAAATATGTAAACATTTACACACTTCAATTTTTGATTCTGCAGACATGTGTTATTTCTCAGTGATCTATGTTGTTCTTCCCCTTTCTTACATGTAAGCAGCCATGTTTGTTTTTGGCATGAACAGAACATACATCTCTCTGATTGGTTAATCCACCTGTCAATCACACCCTCTGGAATGGGGGTGACAGGATATAGCTTGGGACTTTGGTCTTCGTGAAGTTTTGTCAAAGCATATGGTTCTGACTGGTCAAGTAAAATTTTTCATCAGTACTTCTTCAAATGACTATTTCTGATACTTTTCCACAATAGTTTCAGAAAGGCAATCAGTGGAAAGGCAATGAGATTCATATGGCAGGTTTGTGGACCCAATCCCTAAGAAATATTGAGCCAGACGATAGTGTACCTAAAAGACTGAGGGAGCGGCGTGGAGGAGGGGGTGGCGTGGGGGGATGAGGAGTGTTTGTCCCTCTACGAGAAATGTCCACATCCACCAACGAGACCGTCTCACCTGAAACACAAGAAGGACCAAATCGTTATAAGGAAAACTGACTTAGTTACTCTTAGAACTCTTAGTTCCAGAGTTTAATATTAAAGCTTTATATCAACATTGTCGATCATCATTCTTAGCAAAAGTTAGCACACTTTGAAGCCTACTTTATTGTCCCTGAACGAGACGTTGTATTCTACTTCACCCATCCTTCAATGCCACCTGGTCAACTTGTCAGCAGGCCTTTGTAATGTATGGAATTTTAAATATGATTACAGTGGTCCAATTAATTACAATACATATAATGGAATAAATGTATTCTACCCATTCTGTTCTGAAAGGTATATCTAAAAATTCTAGAGCAAAGACAGAAATCCGTATATTAAATATTCTTTCTCTGACTGTTTCCATTATTCAAACAGAATCATACACAAGACTGCAAGTAGAATTTTTCAAAAGTCAGCATTATTGACACCAGTAAAATGTGATGAAATACATTAGACTTCTAAAATTGAAAAGTGATATTATATAGAATGTGACATACAATGTCCTAGATCTTACACTAAGTTCACGTATTTTTTAAATTGCTGCTATTCTGCAAATTTCAGTACTAATGACATAGTAAAACATGGTGAAATACATCCAACTTTTAAAATTGCACATATCATTTGACTAAAATGTGATTTACATATAGTTTGAGTAAGTTTATGTATAATTTGGTTCTAAATTTCAAACCTTACAGTGCTGTTCTTCAGTATAAGTACTAACACTGGTTCTGCAGCTACATACCTTGGCTGGAACTCATGTCATAAAAAGGAACCCAGTCAGTAAGATAAAAAGCCACTTCAAAGTAAAGCTTTTTCATTTATTAAGTCAACTATCAATGTCCTCCCTTCTCACTGCCCTTTGTTAAAATGAAAAGAAAATGAAAGAAAAATCTTTCAAATCTTTCAGTTCCCATTTTGAAAAAAAGAAAAGAAAAGAGTAAACTTTCAGATAAAAGTCTATTTTTTCATTTATATTTTTTTCTGTAGACTACTTTTGTGGTAAGTAAAACAACCTATAATGATACACAAAGTCTCATAAGAGGACTAAAAAAAACTATGGCCCTCTATGGAGAGGATGGTCCCTCTATAATGGTACCACTATTTTAGCCCCTCTCACAGTGATGTAGGATAGTAGTGGTACTCAGGGCCTATGGGTGATGCAGTGAATTTTGTGATTTCAGCAGAATTTATTTTAGTCAAACAAACTACATCATCTCTCACCGATAAACCCACCAGCCTCAGTCTGCCTCAGTTTAGACATCATGCAACTGGGTTAGAATAATTCAAGAAGATATGGGGTAATTTGGGAGTAAGGGGTATTTTGTAAGCATGAGCAAATAACTAAATTAAATGATGAATATTTAGTATTATGAATGTGATGTGAGCAGATTGCCATCCTCATCTCTCATCAGGTCCTTTATAAACCCAAGCCATTATTATTATTCTTAAAGATACAATATGGAATTTCTGACTCGTCACCTGCATGATTCCATGGCAATAGATACATTTTATTCAATTCCATGAAAGATTAAAGGAACATTTCCATGAAGAAGGTTTGTGGTGATGCAAGCCCACTCACAATAAGGACACATATTTTCAGAGCAAGAAAAAAAAAACACCAATGAACCAATGAAAAAAACGTGAGACATACTGTGGCTTTAACACAATTAACATGTCATTATTTGGATTCTCAGCCCTTGGTATTTATGAGGGAAGGTTAACTGAAGAACTGAAGACCTATAAAGCCTAAACTAGATCGAAAAATGTGTTAACAAAACTGTTTAATGGACAGTGTTGACATGGCACACCTTAAGGTTTGGGGTTTAGTTTACCAAAGAGTTAGCCTACTGTTAAAGGTGTACTATGGAACCTTTCTGATGGGGGGGTCCACCACATTCTTGTCTTCATGGAGATGTTATTGCTTTGCCAAGCAAGACAAGACCAACATATACTGTAGATTGAATCTGTAGAGAGGTGATCCCACTCACAGTAAAAATTCATGTTTTAGGTACAGTGGTACCTCACCTTACGAAATTAATTTGTTCCAGAAGTGGTTTCATAAGGTGAATTTTTCGTAAGTTGAGTAGCTATTTCAATGGAAAAAGCCTGATTCGTTCCAAGGCCCCGTTACAAGGTTTTTTTTTATAGTGTAAGCCTGTGTTCTGCGTCCTGATTGGCTAAGAGACTGTAGAGCCAGGACTTAACGTGGAATAAACCAGGTCTAGACCAAGGTCTAAACCTGGACTGGACCAGGTCTAGACCTGGACTAAACCAGAACTAGACCAGGTGGATTAATGCGCCGCGTGCGGGTCTATTTCCTGGTTTCGTGCTAGCTCTGCTATTAGCAGCAGAACCGGTGTACCTCACGAGTCACGGCTGAGGCGAGCAGTGAGGATGGGAGGGGATGTGGGGATGAGTCCAAGCTCATGAACGAACGCATGCAAGAGCCGCGGTGGTTTAATTCTGGTTTAGACCTGGTCTAGAGGAGGCACGGTTTGAGCATGGGTCTCGTGCTCGCAGCCCCGCGCGGGTCATGCTGCGCTATCACACATGTGTCCACTCGCACACTTCTCCGCCCTGCCCCTTCCTCCCACGCTTCACTATTAATACATTTTGGTGAAAATCTATGAAAGTTTGAGTGTTTAAACGAGAGACAAATGTGAGAAAAGTTTAAATCCAGTCTGAGAAAAGCGTATAATGTGTGTGGCTGAGCGTGCATCCGAGCGCGCATTATTTGAATTTTTGAGATTTCGCGTTTCGTAACTTGAATTTTCTTTCGTATCTAGAGACCAAAATTTAATGTGAAGGCATTTCGTAACTTTGAATTTTCGTTTGTTGGGTCTTTCGTAAGGTGAGGTACCACTGTATTTGGCATAACCTAATAAATCTCATCAATAAATAAATATAATAAATAAACCTAATAAATAAACCTTAAAGGAAAAGTAACATTTTTTTTTACAATTTGAGCCTTATTTTGGTAATAAAACAAGTTGTTTTACTCACCCATAGCACTTTGGTGTAATATGGAGCACTTCCAGAGATGTTTTAGATTTGCGGTTAGCCTAGCGCGACTTCTAGCCATAGCTCGGGACATATAATATATTCCCCAAGCATGTAATATGCCCCGTGCGGGCTCCAAATAACACAAACTTTAGCACTTTTCAAATCATAGAAGCCCGATGTCTTAGTCTATGATTTCGTTTGAAGCAAAAGTGGCCTGTAATCCGAGATTTATCCATAGTTTACAGCTTTGCGTTTCATGTTTGGGTCCCGGGAGCTGAGAGCACAGTCCGCACATGCGCACTGGCCTCCTCATCTACTCGAAACTATGGCTAAATCTCGGATTACAGACCACACAAAATCGCAGGCTAAGACATCGGGCTTCTATGATTTGAAAAGTGCTAAAGTTTGTGTTATTTGGAGACCGCAAATAAGTGCCCCGAGAACTCACATGATGGAGATCGCAAATCTAAAACATCTCTGGAAGTGCTCCATATGACACCAAAGTGCTATGGGTGAGTAAAACAACTTGTTTTATTACCGAAATAAGGCTCAGATTGTAAAAAACTTTACTTTTCCTTTAAATGCTAGATATATGCGTTCCTGGTAATAACAAATGAATGACATCCATGAAAACTAGCAGGTGGTAAAAAGTTAAATTGTGCACCTTTAAGTTAGTTTTAATTTTTCAACATACTGTAATTTCATTAAGCAAATGTTCTAAGCAAATACTTGGCTACTAATAAGTGCTGATACATGAACTGAAAAAAAATAAAAAATTGGTGGGTACATGTTAACAGAAACTGTCCTGAAGCCAAGAGGTTGCTGCCCCTTGTGCCCAATCAGAAGAACTGAATGAGCAAAGCCTCCACCCTGCACATCTGGAGTGTGTGATCTTAAATTGGTCCTCACCTCTCATTCATTATCACATCCTGAAGAAGGCCCAAGCTGACATGCCTCAGTGTGTTTTAATGCTTCCTGCCTGCTCACAATAAAGTGAGTGCCTGATATTTTTCTTTTTCTCAGAGATTGGGATGTGTTCTTGAGTTAAATGCATTATAATAAACTGCAGGTATGAGCTCTTACCAGCAAACGCAGCAAGTGAAGCCGAGAGGGCCGCAGGAGAGAAGGCACTGTGGGCCCGGGTCAGTCTGGGCTGGCTACTCCCCCCACAACAGGAGGCAAGGAAAGAGGAGACACGGGAGAACACAAGGAAATAGAAGACAAGAGAGGAGACATGGGAGGACACAAGGAGAAAGAAGAGAGGAGACAAGGAAACAGGAGCCACGAGAGGAGACATGGGAGGACACAAGGAGAAAGGAGACATCGAGAGAGAAGAAAAGGGGAGAGGAGTCAATGGGGGAACATGAAGAGGGTTAGATAAAGAGATGTTAGTGACACAGATATTAAAGATACTTTAAAAGTGCAATGTGAAAATTGGTAAACAAAAGTTTGAGGCCTCCTGGTTGAGGATTTGAGTAGTGTTGTCATGTCTTGTTTTAGAAGAAATAGTAGGCCTATTGATCAATCAACTTGGTTTGAGAGCCAGATATGACCACATTTGGATCTGAGTGAACTGTTCTCCTCTGCCTCAGTCTTAAGCCCCACGTGGTTCATGTGACATAATATGTCTGTAGAGAGACTGACCTGTGTGCTGTGTCCTGCTCCGCGCCCACGTCCAGGAGGCTGTTGGACGATGACACTGAAGTCATAGAGGGTCGTTTGTCCAGGAGATGCGAGGAGCCACTGCAGCTCTTGGTTCTGAAGAGCTTACTCAGACGAACCTTCAGGCCTTTTTTGGACTTTCCCTTCAGAGTTTTCTCTCCTGATGCTGCCGCGGCGCGGCTCGTGCACGGAGTCCGAGGAGCGCTCGAACAGCGCTCGGGTCTTCTCCTGGGCGTGCAAGTGAGACTGGGCATGCACGTGAGTCCCGGACTAGGACTACGGGCCAAGTGCAGCCCAGGTGAGACAGGAGTCTTTGCAGTTACCTGTGTGACGTCAGAGGGCACGCCTCCATCTGCACCCTGCACGTGAGCTTGCACCTGGCGCGTGAGCTCCGCTTGGAGGCTGCTGATGGATACTGACATTTTCTGTACAATGTCGCGTTTTCTGTGCAGCAGAAAGTCCTGTCGCGCTGCATCTTCCGCGTCGCTTTGCGGTTCATCCAGTGCGCCTCCGAGGCCCTCCAGCACGAGAAGGGCATCACTGGTCTCCGTGGGGTCGTCCACCTCGGGCCCCGCGGCCCCTGGTGCGTGAGGGGCCTGACACGAGCACCGCGGCAGTTCTCCAAACCTCCGCGCGAGCTCAAATACTGCCCCCCGCGTAGCTCTGTCCGCGCCTGGGGGCTCGTCCGGAGGATGCTGCGCGTCTTGCGCGCTCAGGCCGTTGTTGTTGTTTACAGCGGGACCGCGGTCCAGGTCCAGCTCCGGGAACACGAGCAGCTGCGGCCTCAATCCGGGGCTCGTGCTGAACTCAAAGCCCGGGCCCTCGTGCCTCTGCGGCTCTGACTCTGCTTTGTTGTCAAGGCCCTGCTCTCTGCTGAGCTCCAGAGCCGCTTTGCCTCCACTGTGGCCCAACGCCACTCCGTTTACCGCAGAGACGTTCCCATTCTCCGCGTCCAGCCGCTCCTCGGCCGCGGACACCAGCCGCATCAGCACGAAGTCCGGAGACATTTCCTGTGTGTCGTTCATAGTGAGTCCTGTTGGAGCGGAGGATGACGACTGCACCGCGCTACCGCGGACCGCTCATCCTCCGTTCAGCAGCTGCAGCAGCCTTTTCTCCAGGGCGGGCAGGGCCCGGTGACTGGCGGCAGCGCGGTCAGAGACAGTCTGCTCCCTCCGTGGCCCCACCCTCCGCCTCTCGCATCAGCCGCGTTATGGCTCCATCATCACCGCGATAAATTACTGCACGGCGCAGCCTCTCACCTCATCTCACCGCGTCTGTGCCGTAAACATCCACAGAGACGCGATGCACCGCTGCTGGCGCAGAACACAGCCTCTGATTCACCCCACAACGAGTCAATACGGATCCAGAACGACCCCAGTCCGCGCTAAATCCGGCCGCGAGCGAGAGACGCTGTTGTTGTTTGGAGCAGGTTCAATCATGGGCATCATCTGTGGACCAATAAAACGGGTCCTCGCGCTGACACTTCCTCCTCCTCCGGGAGAGAGGCTGGACCAGGGCCAGCACAGAGGAACTAGCCGTCTAAACCACTGCATATTTAACACACTGCTCAAAACAGCAAAATAGGATAAGCATACACTAGCCTTTCAACACAAACAATGTGTTTTAGTGAAACGTGCAGTGAGATTATTCTTCATTATGACATAAGGATGACTGCTGCTGTCTCATTTCTCAAACCTGTAGGCATATTATAGCCTACATATGGCCTATATAAACTCTTTATACGCATATATTATTGCATGAACCCCAGAGTTAAACCTCTGGAATGAGGTTGTACATCTGATGCATGGGAAATGTAAATTGCCTAGTCTATAAGGGTAAAAGGAAAGGTAGATTATTAAAGTGTATAGGATTTACAAAAGTACACTATGGGTATGAAGGTTTTGAAAATAATAACAAGGCAACCAGTAATGTTTAGTAAATTTTTGCAGGTGTAGCAGATAACCAACAGAGGGCACAGCAGGACAGAAAACACATGAACTAGAGACCACTGAAGCGATTTAATCCCTTTTGTTTGGAAATAATCAAACTAACGACCTGTACGTCACGTCACGCTGTACAGTTTGAGATAAATATTATTAAAATGTTAACCCTTATTGACTCAGGACTCATGTTTGATTTGTTGGAGATAAAGTTTATGCTGAGAGGGTTTGGACATGTACAGAGGAAGCAGAGTGAGGGAAGCAGAGGGGAATACATGATACAGAGAAAGAGGAGGAAATGCATGGTACAGAGGAAGGAGAGGAAATACATGATACAGAGGAAGAGGAGGAAATGCATGGTACAGAGGAAGGAGAGGAAACACATGACACAGAGGAAGAGGAGGGAATACATGGAAAGGGAATACATGCAGAGGAGGGAGAATGAATATAATTGGTTGAGTGGTCAGATCCAGGTTGGCGGTGCAATTCCAGTTCCCACAGATGAATGCTGACATTGTGTGCTTGGGTAAGACACTTAACCCACCTTGCTCCCAGTGTTGTTGTGTATGGTATATGAAAGTGTGGTGAATGGTTCCTTGATGTAAAATACTTGCATTGAAAGTGGAAAAGTGTGAGAGAGGAGACAGAGAGAATATTGGTACAGAGGAGGGATAGAGTACAGAGGGAGAGTGACTTTATGGTACAGAGGAGGATAGTGAATAATACAAATAGAATGGTGCTGAGGTTAGAGCTTCAGGAAACAGAAGGCCTAGAGGGAGACCAAATGTCATATCCTTAATTCTCTATTAAGGATAGTGAAAGAAGAAGTTTTGCTGTGAGGATAGCAGAGGGTCACATTCAGTTAAAGATTAAAGATGCCTTATGTAACTTTACTGATGAGGGTTCCACCACCTGCTTGTCTCATGGAGATATTATTACTTTGCCTGAAATGTGCCAACCAATCTATTTGATTAAATGTGTGTTAATTGGACAAAATACCAGAATAACCTACATTCAACTGTGAGTGGCTTGCCTCTCCACAGGGCTTACCTATCACTTCTACCTATCAGACTACTGAACTCTGGATAATACTCTAAATAATACTGAACTCTCAATAATACTGCACTAAACTACCTTTCATTATGCATAATACACTCAACAAAAATATAAAGCAACACTTTTGTTTTTGCTCCCATTTTTCATGAGATGGACTTAAAGATCTAAAATTCATTCCAGATACACAATATTACCATTTCTCTCAAACATTGTTGACAAATCTGTCTAAATGTGTGATAGTGAGCACTTCTGCTTTGCTGAGATAATCCATCCCACCTCACAGGTGTGCCACATCAAGATGCTGATCTGACATCATGATTAGTGCACAGGTGTGCCTTAGGCTACGTTCACACTGCAGCCTGAAACGACCCAAATCCGATTTTTTCGCCTCTATGCGACCTGTATCCGATCTTCTAATGACAGTGTGAACGACACAGATCCGATTTTTTCAAATGCGATCCAGGCCACTTGGATATGTGGTCCTAAATCCGATACATATCCGATCTTTTGACATGCGACTGCAGTCTGAACGCCCAGGTCGCATTCATCCGACCTGAGTGTGTTTACTCCAATGAGAGTGGTACAAGTAGGCGTTCACAAATGTGCACAAACGTTCTTCTCGTCATGCGAAAATAGTATATAAACTCATATCAGTGAAGCGGCGAAGCACGTAGCAATCCCACCCCTCCTGCCTGTGACTCCGCACCCACATGTTCCTTTCTGCAGACGTTGCTGCCACTGCCCCGCAAACGCTGTGGCCAAAAACCTCGTCCTTCTCCGTCTCCTCCTTAAAACAAATAAGCTGTACATGTTTTGGCTCTGGTACGAAAGCAACTTTAGGCTACTTCCGTAAACATTGAGCGCGTTCGCTGCGTGTGACGTCATCGTGTCCTCCAAGGCGCATGCGGGACACTTTTGGGGAGTTTAGCGTTCACACTGGAGATCACATACAATTCGCATTTAACTGGAAATGTGAACGGCCTCGCAAAAAAATCGGATTTCACAAAAAAATCGGAATTGAGCATTAAGCCCTGCAGTGTGAACGTAGCCTTAGACTGCTCACAATAAAAGGCCACCCTGAAATGTGCATTTTCTTTGCTTTATTTGGGTCTGGGGACTCAGAACCAGTCAGTATCTGGTGTGACCACCATTTGCCGCATGCAGTGCAACACATCTTCTTCGCATAGAGATGATCAGATTGCCTCTTCAATGGCTGTGCGAAGTTGCTGGATATTAGTGGGAGCTGGTACACGCTGTCGTATACGCCGGTCAAGCACATCCCAAACATGCTCAATGGGTGACATGTCCGGTGAGTATGCTGGCCATGCAAGAACCGGGACATTTTCAGCTTCCAAGAATTGTGTACAGATCCTTGCAACATGGGGCCGTGCGTCATCTTGCTGAAACATGAGGTGATGTTCATGGATGTATGGCACAACAATGGGCCTCAGGATCTCATCACGGTATCTCTGTGCATTCAAAATGCCATCAAGAAAATGCACCTGTGTTCTTCGTCCATAACAGATGCCTGCCCATACCATAACCCCACCACCACCATGGACCACTCGATCCACAACATTGACATCAGCAAAGCGCTCACCCACATGACGCCACACACGCTGTCTGCCATCTGCCCTGAACAATGTAAACCGAGATTCATCCGTGAAGAGAACACCTCTCCAACGTGCCAGACGCCATCGAATGTGAGCATTTGCCCACTCAAGTCTGTTACGGCGACGATCTGGAGTCAGGTTAAGACCCCGATGAGGACGACGAGCATGCAGTTTTTTTTGTTTTGTTTTTCAGTTGAGCTTCCCTGAGACGGTTTCTGACAGTTTGTGCAGAAATTGTTTGGTTATGCAAACCAATTGTTTCAGCAGCTGTCCGAGTGGCTGGTCTCAGACGATCTTGGAGTTGAACCTGCTGGATGTGGAGGTCCTGGGCTGGTGTGGTTACACGTGGTCTGCGGTTGTGAGGTCAGTTGGATGTACTGCCATATTCTCTGAAACACCTTTGGAGACGGCTTATGGTGGAGAAATGAACATTCAATTCACGAGCAAAAGATCTGGTTGACATTCCTGCTGTCAGCATGCCAATTGCACGCTCCCTCAATGCTTGTGACATCTGTGGCATTTTGCTGTGAGACAAAACTGCACATTTCAGAGTGTCCTTTTATTGTGTGCATTATAAGGTACACCTGTGCACTAATCATGATGTCAGATCAGCATCTTGATGTGGCACACCTGTGAGGTGGGATGGATTATCTCAGCAAAGCAGAAGTGCTCACTATCACACATTTAGACAGATTTGTGAACAATGTTTGAGAGAAATGGTAATATTGTGTATCTGGAATGAATTTTAGATCTTTAAGTCCATCTCATGAAAAATGGGAGCAAAAACAAGAGTTGCGTTTATATTTTTGTTGAGTGTATGTTTACTGCTGCTGCTCTCTATGAATGTATCATGTGTGTCACTACTTCACTGTAAACTACTGTTACTTGTGCAATAATCTGTGCAATTAACCTATGTGCAATATTTATACCATACTATGTGCAATACGAAATCCACCTGCAACACCTATACCACACCATATTATGTGCAATCTGTGAAATACTGTTACACATATTTAATCCTACCTGCACCTTTGTACATTGTACCTTGTGCGTGAAAAGTCCCTCAGTCGTCCAGGTAGAATCCATGATCAAAGGAGAAGTTCAATTTGTCAACTGGACAAAGTTTGTTTGGTTGAAAACGTTTCGCCGCTCATCCGAGAGGCTTCGTCAGCTCTGTGTCAGCTCTGTCCAGAGCTGACGAAGCCTCTCGGATGAGCGGCGAAACGTTTTCAACCAAACAAACTTTGTCCAGTTGACAAATTGAACTTCTCCTTTGATCATTGTACCTTGTATTTTTATTACATATTTTTATTATATTGTTTACTTCTTCCCCTGCTTTAACTGTGTGGTCACCTCTGTAGACAAGAGACGCTACATGACACATTGGCTTGTTGCGATGAGGAGGGCACCTGGTTTTAAAATGCCATCACTTAGTGTCCCTTTAGTCCATCTCTCTCTCTCCAGTGCCTCAGAGTTTTTATGTTTACTCTTATTCTGCTGCAGTGATGTGTCCCAGTGCAGAGGGAGGCTGGAGTGGTATCCGTTGCTGTGAGAACGAGGTGACTGATGCTTGGATGCGGTTTCCATGGTCACAGAGATTCCTATTATTTTTACCGCAATCGACCACTGACTAATCTAGAATATAAAAAGATTAAACTATCAGTGAAGAATGAACCAGGATTTAAGCAAACACAGATCAGACTGACACAATGACAAAAGCAGGACTATTTTAAAACTTTAGGAGTAAACTGAAGGGATAAATAAATAAAACAGTAGAAAGATTTGGACAAACGATTATGCAGAAGAAGAATGAAGACCTTTGGTCATGTTGTTACAATAATTCTCTCTCTCATCTTTTTGAGTGGGTTATAACACCTTCATATTTGTGTTTTATGTGTATAAGAATACTTTAGGTCTTATGTGAATTGAGTATTGCAAGTTTTTATAAAAAGCCAAATCTGCATGAGTACAATACCTGCAGATGCGCTATGGAGTGAAAAAACAAACATCAAGTGAATGCATTAGTATTTATTAGTTGTTGAAAATGGCTATGACACTTTTTCTATGTATGTATGTATGTACAGTATGTATGTATGTATGTATGTACAGTATGTATGTATGTATGTATGTATGTATGTATGTATGTATGTATGTATGTATGTACATATGTATGTATGATCTGCATAAATCAACTAAAATACAACACTGAGTAGGTTAATGTTTAGGGACACAGCATTACCTGGTGGAATGTTCCCACCACTTGCTTATGTCTGAGATGTTACTGAACTGGAATTAAATCACAATATGGCATTAAATCTATATACGTTGCATAGGCCTACAATTTAAGTACTAGTGTTTTTTTGTTGTAAGGAAAATACCTTAAAAAAAAAACTTTCTGTGAGTGGGGTTGTCTCTCCATTTACCTGTAAATTAAGTGGCGTCACGTTGCTTCACGAAGATAAATATATTTGATACTTTACTTTTAGACATTCCAAGCAAATCAATCACATTTCCATGGAGACAAGCAAGTTGCAGAGTTACACAAAAGTTACATAGTGTACATTTAAAAGCTTCTAAGTCTATTTTACATAATATCCTCTAAACATTTATTCTGGCCACAAAAGCTCACGCGTTTTCCTTCTGGCCCTGTTCAGTACATACAGGGTTAATCTATTCACTTAACCATCAGGCGGATTGATATTGCTCAAATGCAGCGCAGCTTAGTCCGACTTCATCCTCTCACCACCACGAGCGAAACGTAACAGATGTCTCCCCCTCTCTCCTCTGTCACCGTCAAACCAAGAGGACAGCGGAGAAAAGCACTAATATGAGCTGCTCCTATAAAGTGGACTGGTCTACAGAGGGAAAAAAAAAAAAAACATTGTTGCGAGACAGGACTCCTCCCACTTTGGAAGGGGATGCCACAACTTAGGGCTTTCCCCATTTTAATTCACTGCACCAGCAGATGAAGATGGTACAGAAAAATGTTTGCGGACTTTTTCATTAATACTTTACAATCCGGTCTTTCGTGTTTTTGCACTGGATACGCAAATAAAACGTAAGTATTTTATTTTATTTTTTAAAATATTGACGGAACATGTATATATTTTGGATAAATTACAGTGCTTTGTGCGTTTGTGAGTGCTACTGCAACAGTTGTCTGTTATGTTCACTGTCTTATGTAAGAGGGAAAATTATCACTAGAATTATACGAACTATTATATGAGTGTGTGTGTGTGTGTGTTACAATTTTTGTTGCATTGCTTGACACGTTCGAGTAGATTATAATCAACATACTAAATATTCTAATTTGACTCATCTTCAACAGAACATTAGATTATCTACATGGTACATTGCCTGTTTGTTACAACAATCTTTCCTGCAATCTGACTGCATAATATATTAGCAGCAATTTCAAATGACATGATGTCTTGTAGTTTTTGAGTGATCCATTTAGGCTTATGTTTAGTGTCATGAGATACATATCAGTGGACGTTACAAGTGTTACGATCATTTTTGGCACTTACTTTTTTTTTTTTTTTGCACTACTTGTACTACCTCTACTACTACTACTACTACTACTACTACTACTGCTACTACTGGGGTGGGATATGACCGAATTTTCACAAGACAAGATGCGAGATAGGGTCCATGTGAACGAGACAAGAAGAGATTTTGAAATAATCTACATTGGATCATTTCACCACCACATCTACATAGTAATTATACTTCTAATTCATTTTTTGGGGGTTGTACTACTATAACTTTGACTACTGCCTGCTGCCTACTTCAACTAACACTACATCTACTACTACAATTATTATTACTACTTCTACGATTACTACTCCTGAAAAGTGTCTCTTCACTTGAATTTTCTGTTTCTTCATTCCAAAAAGGAGAGCAAAAAATGTGGCATTTCAATTTGACCAAAACTCAGTGTTATTAACACTTCAACTGCCTGTTCACTTTTTCTGCCAATCTCACAAGTTTCTCTTTTCCTCTCAATTTTGACACAGATGGAGCTCTGAAGTTAATGTCTGAAGGGGCTGATTCATCTGCAAAAATGAAGACTGTCGCAAACCAACACAACCAAACTGCACCAACAAATCATCGCTCTGAGATATTATTGCCAAATCTACAAAAACGCTGCAAAAGTGATGATCATTCAATTCAAGATGGCTGACCGAGACACATCTGACACCTGGATAATGAGAAACTTGCTCTAAATAAACCAACGTTCTCTAATTTTCCAATGAGAGCAGCTTCTCATCCCCACAAAACCAGTGAAAGATATTGAAATTGCCAATATTTTCAACATGGCTGCTTGGACCTCTGTCTTTATTTTGGGTCTTTTCCCATTTATTTACAAAGCTCAAATCCCCTCTGAAATATCAAATTTAGAGGCAGACAATAGCACGTTGGATGTGACCAACTCTACTGCAGTTTCCAATGCAACTTTTGGTCCATTTGGTCCTGCCAAAACTGTTTTAGTTACAACCTCGTCCATAGCAACCACAACAAAAAAAGATGAGTGGTCACCAGCTGAGAACTACTTGTATACGGGAGATTCGACTATGCTAGAAATATCACATTGTAATCGAGCTTACAGCCCAACTGCACAAGATGGACCCTTACCTTATAGCTTTGACGTACCTCTAAGACCAGCAATGGATGCATTAGCTAATACTGCCAACTTCCTCAACATGATCTACCAAGCCAGCGATTTGAGAGAAAGCACAGTGGAAGAAGACATGGAGTGGTATCATGCATTGGTCCGTGCACTTTTAGATGCAGATGTGCTAATTCAAAAGGCCTATCTAACATTTGACGCGGATCCAGCAGCACAAACTCCACAGCTAGTGCTACGTGCAACTCGTAACCCAATGGCTAAAATTCAAACTATCATCCTACAAGATTTATCAAAGTATTGGAATACATTGCACCCTCCTGCTCCAGCGCCAGATGATTCATGGTTTAGGAGTTTAAAATTTCCAGTGAGTAATCGTCCAATAGCATCATTGTCCAAGAGAGTGTTGTTGAATGATTTGAACACGCTGGAGACCCCAAAATGGCGGCAAAGTGACAGTTACGTGACCAGTCGCAGTGGGGTGAGGTGGGCCAGTGCTCCCTTTTTAGACTGTGAGGATGGAAGATTTGTGCCCGGGTGGATGCTAAGTTTGTCCGCGGCATACTACGGACTCAAACCAGACCTGACTCCAGAGTTCAGGTAAGGACTTTAAAATATTCTAATTAACCACTTACTGCCCACTGACTATGAAATTCTCTCAACACATTTTTGTCTTACTGAACTTTTTCTGCCTGGTGATTGGCTTCTGGTTTCTCATGAAATTATAGCGCCAATAATATTACTTTGGAGATGATTGACAGGTGTGAAACGCCATAACATTTACTGACCATAATCCATTTGTTAAAGGTACACTATGTAACCTTTCTTTTGTAGGACTCTACATGTCTATATGGAGATGTCATTGTGTGCTGGGAATGTTCCATAGTGAGGCATTAAACATATCTATTGTGCATTTATTCAAATACAGATGTTTTTGTTGCTCAAAATTCCTTGGAACAAAACACATTCTTACTGTGATTTGACTCTCCACAGATCTGGCATGTAACTTGGCTAGGTAGCATCAGGTACTTGTCTCCATGAAGACAGACTGAAATACTATAGAACATTCAGGAAAACCAATTGCCTAATTGTCAATTGTGATGACTTTAAACCAGAGGTCTTCAACAGGGGGGTCATGGAGGTACTGCAGGGGGGGGTCGCGAAATCTTTTGATTTCACTTTAAAATAATATAATTTTATATTTTAATATTTTTAAAAACAATATATTTTTTCATTTTTCCCCAATCAATTTCTCCCTTGTCCCTCCACCCTCTCTGATGGAGAAATACAGGCAAACGCATCATGCTATGCCGTATATATAGTAGGGGGTCCCTGGCCCAGTTCGCCATCTGTTTGGGGGTACCTGGCCTGAAAAACGTTGAAGACCCCTGCTTTAAACTATTGGATCTTTACTCAACTAAAATTGATTTATTGCACAGCCCATACCTCATATTTAAAAACACAAAGGAAACTAATGTTATCTCTCTGACCTTCATCCTAAATGAATAAAACCTAAATCTCCCTGAACATGTCACTTATGTTAAAATGCATATGACAGGTTTTCATGTTTTTATAATTATTACGTGGTCTGCTGAGATAGTACCTGTGGTAAATATTTTTCATAATTTATCAGTTAAGTGATAATGGGGAAGAAAATAGTAAAAAAAAAAGTACAGCAAATAGCAGGGAGCTCTAAAATGTCAACACAGAAAATTCCAACCAAAATACAGAGACAATTTATGCGCAAGGAAATCATTTTTCTGGCAGTTTAAAAGTTGATTCAGCTAAATAAAGTGGTCGCCTTTTATTTTTAATTCATTTTATCGTATTTTTTATAAGTTTTATTGTAGCTATTGCTCAATTTAGACACATACATACACAACATAACGGTTGCTAGGTTATGGAATTTCCTTTACATATACAGTATGTCATATATATATTTTACCAAATTTAACAAAATTTAACCAACATTAACAAAATTTTACAAAAAAAAAAGTTAAATCTTAAGTATGTGAACTCATGAAATGGGCAGTCTAATTTGTCATATGCACTGGGTACAATGGTTAAAAAAAAAAAAAAAAATAGCTAGCCCTCAACTACCTACAGCCTCTCACAGAATAAGCACTCTAAAACACACACAAAATCAGTTACTGAAATGTTTTTGTCCAAAAAGGAAAACCTGATTTATGAAGTTTGTCATCTTCGATCATCTACCACCAATTGTTTTGAAAGCAACTGGTAATTGAAGCAACAATGTTTATCTTAATGTACTTAAAACTGTATATTAAATGAGCCAGCATATGATTACATTATAGATTTAATTCAAGTCAACAATATTGGCTAATGTTTGTACTTGAAGGGGAAAAAAAAATCTCAATTGAGTATCAAACAAAACATGAATAGGCTCTAAAATTAACCATACAATTGCAAAAACATCACTACTGTATATGCACATATTTAGATTTATAATCAGCTTTTTTGCAGACTTCCATTTCCAAAACAATTATATTATCAATTTTGTCATTGCAGTATATACCCCACTTCTATTACTTACTAAGAAGTTAAGAGTACTTTGTCTGCTTGGCGAAAACTATTTGAATCAATCATACATCATATCAAAATAAATGACCATAGCAGGCACTTGCTCAGACATGTTTTAGGGCTGGTTCAGTTTCACATTGCAGTTTGTGGTCCAAGTTTTGTTTGACAGAATAACTAAATACTTTTCCATGTCTTTTCTCTTACGGCTGTCGCTGGACTCTTATTTGGGCTCAGTAACATTTATGTTGCAGATGAAAGGGAAGTTTGATCAAGTAGTTTTGGAAATGGCAAATAAAAGGTGAAATTACGTATATAAATGAATTTAAATAAAGGCCAAAATGTTGCTGTGTATGGAAACAAATATTCAGGGTTCAAAAAGATTTTTTTGGAATGATGAAGGAAAGATGGAGTAAATATTTTGTGGCCATCTCTTTACTTTTTTGTAATTTTGTAATTTGTGCATAAAAATCTTAATTACTAATATAACCAAATTTGTTTTTTGGGTAGTCTTCAAATTGTACTAAAATATTATTACATAAATAATTATGGAGAAATTAAATTTGTCAACTGGACAGAGTTTATTTGGTCGAATGTTTCGCAGCTCATCCAAGCTACTTCAGTTCTGAATAAAACCAAATAAATTTTGTCCAGTTGACAAATTGAATTTCTCCTTTTGCATGAATTCTACCTGGATGACTGAGGGATTCTTTACACATAAATTAGGAATGATTTGTTGTTGCAGAAATAAAAAGTCACCCAAACATTGATGGATCATCTGAAGGGGCTCTTAACAAATAAATACAAGTAAGGGTAAGGGGAGTGTCTTGCCCAAGGGCACCTGTGCAGTAATTCTGGTGCGAGATAGTTAAAAGTGTTGAAAATCAAATACTAATCAATATTAAAACTGGTATTGAAATGTAATACTTTTAAGCAGGTATCAGCAGGTATGTTTCACAGTATGGTATTAAACCTTTCCATCTTCACAGATTAAACCAGACCAAGTTACAGGTCAGATCTGTAGGCATTTTTGAGCTATAAAACCACCAACTCTACCTTGAATAAATGTAAAGTAGAGCTATTTCATGTCATACTGTAGAACATTCCAGGCAGAGAAATGACATCGATAGAAAAAAAGCAGGTGACAGACCCTCCAACAGAAAAGTTACACAATGCACCTTTCACAGGACAAAATTGTGACTGATAACTGAGGAACCCAAGAGGAGACACAGGTCAATGGGGAATCGGTAGGTATTACAGATAACTTCCAGGAATTTTACAGATCAGAGCAGGACACTGGAGCAGGGTGGGTCAGAGCTGGAGACTGAAGCACGGAGATTTGAGGCAGATGAACAAAGGGTAAGTAAAGCGAGTTACAGGTAGGTACATCAAATGAAGCTAGAACATAGCACTGACTGAAGAGGAATTATGATCTGGCAGCGCTGAGCTGGCTTGAGTGGCTCTTAAACCCTGTTGATTACAGAATGGGCCCAGCTGAGTTCAGCTCCACCACACCTGTCTCCACTCCTGAAACACAAAAGGGGAAGGAGATGGCCACACAGGGAGTGGTAGATGAGGCCAGAGGAGGGGCTGTGACAGTCCTCTACGCCCCCCGGCGGCCCACTTTGCTTCTCCGGATGAAGACAGTAGAACTGTTGAATCGGGGAGGGGTCCAAGACATTCCAACAGGAGCACCGCTCCTCTGGACCATAGCCCACCCAGTCCACCAAAAACTGAAAACCACAACCCCGGCACCGGACATCAAGGATTCGCCAAACAGTATAAGCAGGGTGGTCATCGTCTTTGGAGGCGGAGAGGCACACAGAGAACTGGATCGGACAGACTTGACCAAAGACACATGGAAGGTAGGATGAACCTTAAAGGGATAGTGTGTTTTTTATGTTAATCTGTATGGGTTTCCTTCTAAAGGTTACGTGTGTTGACACCGGCTTACCTCTGACAGTCTCAACCGATCCCGGTTCGGCTCGCTTTCTGGAGCCCACGTAAGTAGGTCCGGTAACTTCCCTGGAACATGAAATAAAGCTTGTTTTTCTTCTCAAAACAAAACATGTGTTAGAAAGGTGATATATTTGCATCCGAAACAGTTGTCCACAAAACATCCAGCAGCGTATTTCGCATTTGTGTATTGTCTCTCTCCACTCGTATCACTACGCCCATGTTAACTCTATCAGCCTGTTCACTTGAAAACTTCGGCGTAGACATCTGCTGAAGGTGAACAGGCTGATAGAGCCGAACCGGGATCAGCTGAGACTGTCATAGGTAAGCCGGTGTCAACACACGTAACTTTTAGAAGGAAACCCATACAGATTAACATAAAAAAAACAACAACGCACTATCCTTTTAAGTGATGTGGGAAGCTTGAGACGTACCACTGAGGGGTTAATAACTCGCTCCACCTTGAATGGCCCAATGAACCGTGGAGACAGCTTCTTAGACTCCACCTTAAGTGGCAGGTCTCGCGTGGAGAGCCTTCTGGCCAGGGTCATATGAAGGAGTGTGGAGTGTGGCAGCGGTCAGCCTGGACTTGGGACCTCGTAGAAGTGCGCTCCAGTAACCAAAGCAACATTCAAAAGGTGACATACCCAGTGCGAAGTTCAATAGTGTGTTATGGGCATATTCCACCCATGGCAGATGTGTGCTCCAACTAGAAGGATTGGCAGAGGTAACACAGCCCAAAGCCACCTCCATCTGCTGTTAACCTGTCAGATACGATGTCTGTTGGAATGCCATGCAACTTGAATACATGTTCCACTAGTAAGTCTACGTTCTTTCTATAAGAAGGAAGTTTAGCAACATGGACAAAGTGAGCCATCTTTGAGAACCTGTCAACAATGGTAAGAACAACAGAATAGCCATTAGAAGGAGGGAGTCCAGTTACAAAATCTAGCGAGATGTGAGACCAAGGACGCTGAGGGATGGGTAACGGCTGCAAAAGACCCGAAGGTGGCCTATTAGAGGTCTTGTTTTGGGAGCATACTGAACAGGTACAAACAAAGTCCTTAGTGTCCCTCTTCATTGATGGCCACCAGAACCTGCACTGGAGAACAGAAAGGGTGCGATTAACTCCACAGTGGCATGTAAAACACGTTCAATGAGCCCTCTGAAGAAGATCAGACCGAACAACATCTGGAACAAACAAGAAATTGGGAGGGCCATTGCCAGGGTCAGGCTAGTTCTGCTATGCTAGTCTAACCTGGGACTCAATTTCCCAAGAAAACGTGATTCAGGTAAAAGTTGGGTCACTTTCTGAAGTAGAGACATCAGCAGAGAAAACACAGGACAAGGAGTCTGGTTTTACATTCTTAGATCCTGAGCGGGATGTCAGGGAAAAGTTAAACTGATCAAAAAAGAGGATCCACCTCGCTTGCCTGGAATTTAGCCTCTTAGCAATCTGGATGTATGAGAGGTTCTTGTGGTCTGAACAGATGACGAAGGGAGGGTGGAACCCTCCAGTCAGTGGCGCCACTCCTCCAGTACTAGTTTTATGGACAGGAGCTCTCGATTGCCTATGTCATAGTTTCTCTCTGCTGCAGAAAGCTTGCAAGAAAAATATGCACAAGGATGCACTCTTTTATCAGAGGGACAGTGTTGAGACAGTACTGCACCTACCCTGGAGCCAGAATCATCCACTTCAATGATGAATTAGAGATGAATTGGAGAGCTGGAGAGCTAGCCTGAATCAGAAATGGGGCAGAGGTAAACCAGTGCTTTAACTCCTTGAAGGCAGATTCCACTTCATCAGTCCAAACAAAAGAGAGAGAGGTGGAGGTGAGGGTGGTAAGAGGGGCTGCCAGACAGTTGAAGTTGCATATGAACCTTCTGTAGAAATTCACAAATCCCAAGAAGCGCTGCAATTCCTTACAGCTGGAAGGAGAAGGCCAATCACGGACTGCCATGACCTTAGGATCTATTTGTACTTGACCCTGGGCAATGATGTATCTTAAAAGGGGAAGCATGAAACTGACACTTTTCAGCCTATACAAACAACTTGTTCAGAAGTGACTTTAAGAAGTGACTTTATTGATCTCACACTGGAGAAATTCTTCTCTGCATTTAACCCATCCTGTTATTAGGAGCAGTGGGCAGCACATTACTGCACCCGGGGACCATCTTCATGATCTTCTTGCTTTGGTTTGGTCAGGACCTAAGCTGGAGGATTTTACCTGGAGCATGTTTTGGGTTGAAGGGGGAAACCGGAGTGCCCGGAGGAAACCCACCCAGACACAGGGAGAACATGCAAACTCCACACAGAAAGGCTCGGGTGACCCGGGGATCAAACCCAGACCATGCATGCAAACTCCACACAGAAAGGTCTGAGCGACCCGGGGTCTAACATGGCGCTTAAGGGTGTCGAGGTCCTTTGAAAAAATTAAAATGTCATCAATATAAACAAAACCAATCTTCCAATCATGTCTCGTAAAACGTCATTTTCCAGATTTTGGAACACGGCTGGGGCGTTAGTGAGATCAAATGGCATAACCAGATGTGGAAATGGCCTAGAGGTGTATTGAAAGCTATCTTCCACTCATCTCCCTCTCTGATGCGAATATGATAATAAGCATTGCGGAGATCTAACTTGATGAAGATGGTAGAACCACACAGAGGGGTGAATGCAGAGCTGATTAATGGAAGGGGGTATTTGTTTTTAACTGTGATTTCATTTAGGCCTAGGTATTCAATGCTTGTCTTAGTGATTTGTACTTATCAACAAAAAAACCCCCAGCACCCACCGTTGAAGAATATGGTCTAATAATCCCTGCAGCCAGCGATTCCTGGATATACTTCTCCATAGCATCCTACTCTGGACGTGAGAGATTATAAAGACGACTGCTCGGCAGTGGTGCCCCGGGGAGAAGCTGGATGGCCCAGTCATAAGGTCGGCGAGGTGGCAGAGAGAGCATGGCATTTGCTGAATACAGCTTCGAGATCATGATAGTCAAGTGGAACAGAAGATAGGTCATGAGAATCTGAAACAGGTACAGACTCTACAAACACGGGGTAACGCAGAGTGCAAACAATTAAAATGGCAAAAGGAACTCCCTATTCTCCCAGTTGACCAATCAATATACGGGTTGTGCAACTTTAACCAAGGCAACCCAATACAAGAGTGTTTGTAATCAAAAATTTGAAAACTTATATACTCCTTGTGATTACCTGAGAGGTGCAGATGAACAGGGAGTCTTTTCCAGAACTTGAGCAAGGGTTGAAACCAGCGGTTGCATACTGTATGATTTGCGTGAAAAGTCCCTCAGTCGTCCAGGTAGAATCCATGATAACAGGATCCATGATAACTGCAAATTGAACTTCTCCTGTTATCATACTGTATGATTTACTTTCTCCCCAGAGTTAATAAGTACAGGGAAAATAGCATACCGGTCCCGTAGACTGAGCGTGCCCTTCAGATTTGGTTTAAAGGGAGATGAACGTTTGGTTTGGCTCAACAAATTATCTCCTACTACTGGTGAGCTGACCTTTTTACTGGGCGGACAGGACAAGAGGATAGAAAATGTCCAAACTTGCCTCTCTTCAGGATTCAGCCGGGCCAGGCCTAGTTGCATAGGTTCAGGTTCTACTGTAAACTGTTGAACAGCAGGGGAGTAGGAGTAGTGGCGGGAGGAAAAGTGGAAGGTAAGTGGAATGGTTTACTAGCGATGGACATCTTACGTCGACACTCCTGAATGCAGTTATCCACTTGTATAGCTTGATCAATGAGGTAATTGAGATTGCGTGGGTCATCCCGGCAAGCCATTTCATCTTTCAGGGTGTCAGACAGAGGATTTAGGAAGGCACCCTGAAGAGCCTCATAATTTCAACCACTCTCACCTGCAAGTGTGTGAAACTCAATGGCCAGTTCAGCTACACTACGGTTTCCTTGGCGTAGGGACAGAAGCCTCCTTGCCACTGACTGGGTGATCAAAAACCTGCCTCATCTCAGAAGTAAATGCTGAGTAGGATGAACAGGAAGGGGTTTGCTTCTCCCACACAGCTGAGGCCCAACTCAATGTATGACTTTGTAGACAACCAATCAGATAAGATATTTTGGCGTGATCGCTTGAATATGTTGGGGTTGTTGTTCAAAAATGAGAGAGCATCGAGTCAAAAAAGACTTACAGGAACCAAGGTCTCCACTGTATGGAACAGGAGAAGAAAGAAATGCCTCTCTTGTAGGTGGCGGGGGTGAGAACTGGGCTGGAGGGGGGTTAGCAGCAGCAGCTTGAGGTGTCAAGGCAGTCATCCGAGTATGAAGGTTGGCGAGACACGTTTTCCATGAGAGCCTTTAACGTGTTGTCATGCTGCTCCAACAGCATAGGCTGCGCCGATAGAATCCGGTTAAGCGGGTCAGTCTGCTGGATTCATGCTTACTGACCAGATCGTACTGTGACGGATAGCTGAGGAACCCAAGAGCAGACACAGGTCAATGGGGAATCAGTAGGTATTTATTACAGATAACTTCCAGGAATTTTACAGATCAGAGCAGGACACTGGAGCAGGGTGGGTTGGAGCTAGAGACTGGAGTATGTGACTGGAGCACGGAGATCTGAGGCAGATGAACAAAGGGTAAGTAAAGCGAGTTACAGGTAGTTAAATCAAATGTAGCTAGAATGTAGCACTGACTGAAGTGCTATGATCTGGCAGCACTGAGCTGGCTTGAACCCTGTTGATTACAGAATGGGCCCAGCTGAGTTCAGCTCCACCACACCTGTCTCCACTCCTGAAACACAAAAGTGGGTGGGTGGGGTGAGATTTATCTGAACTAGTAGTATATATAAAGAAAATATTATTATTTTGGCATTTGCGCCTATTCCTTGCTATTGAAATCATTACACCACTTTATTTACTTGACAGAGGCGTGATCCGAGTGGATGTGAACATTCAGGACATCGATGTGGACCAGTGCACTACAGGAAACAGCTGGTTCGCTGACACCCACCAATGTAACCGCACTAGTATGGAGGTATGAAGAACACTGGAATGTGATCAGCCAGAGCATTAT
Organism: Paratrypauchen microcephalus; assembly: GCA_036785185.1. NCBI lineage: Eukaryota > Metazoa > Chordata > Actinopteri > Gobiiformes > Gobiidae > Paratrypauchen > Paratrypauchen microcephalus. Next base: position 498,042 of record JAVJIX010000156.1, on the reverse strand, counting down.
GAACACTGTAATATGATATATCAAAATATTACAACCATTGACCGGTGACCTACATTATAATGTGTAGATTTATTACAAGAATTCAAGTGTGGTAAGGAATTGATAAGGACCAGATAACAGGGTCAGAGCATCTTCAAAAACTAAAGCTTTTGGAGTGATGCTGCAAAAATTGAATAATGGCTTTTAAAAAATTAACTTAGGCAAATCAGAATTATCTTCAATGCTTATTACTATGCTTTCTATTGGCTGAAAAAAGTTTGTTCAGATTTCACACTTACATATTTATTTTTATCAATTCATGCATATTGCACAAATTTAACCACAGTTGGTAACACAGTAGTTTTTGGCCGTTTTATACCTTAATGTTGCAGTTAGATTTGTGCTATATATTTTTAAAAAAAGGAATTCTACTCAGAGTTTACATTGTAAACAACTCAAGGAACATTAACATTGAGAAGACTAAACTACAACAAGATTTTCAGTGAAAAGGAAGGATAGTTTGTTTTTTGCAGAGTTTGTTTCCAAAAAATTGCAGCCTTTGTGATTTGATGATTGCGCCATCTCAAATTGCTATTTTGATTTGATTGCGATATATTGTTCAGCCCTACATTGAACAGTGAATAGCTTTTTCTCAGCTACATTTCTTTCAACTGGCACTTGTTTCTTATGGTGCCTGGTCCCTATAACCTCAGGCTCCGTCCTGTTAAAGGCTGATGGTTGGTGGCAGTGATGATCTGACGGATTAAAATTTAATCCAGAGTCTGACACACTTCTGAGTGAACAAGACCAGTCTCCTGGAAAACCACCTCCACAGCACAACCGTTACTTTAGCATGTTTATAGCTCTTTGTTGGTGCTGCCAGATTAATCACAGTCAAAACAAAATTTCAAATTTTCAATGGTCAAAATATGAAAATAGCAAAGACTTATATTTATAACAGGTAAAGATAAACTTTATTGCTCCTGTAGGGAAATTTGTCCTCTGATTTGCCAGTAGGGCTACCTGTCAGGAGCAGTGGGTGCCACAGAGCTACGCGTGGGGACCCATCTCCAGATTTTGAGGTAGGCTTTGACAGGTCTACCTTGGCTGGAGGATCCATTGCGCATGTTTTGAGTTTTGCAAAGAACTAAATATTTTTGTTTTATTATGTATTAAACTCACTAACTCTGTGGGTCAGACCTCAAACATTCTTCTGATATACACGGGATTCTTGTATAAGTCTAGAAGTTCATATTTCATTCTTATCTCAAATGCTTCTAGACCTTTTCTGGCCAGACCTCCTTGTCAAAGCCTGATCTTGGAAGCTGCGTTGCGCCTGGTTAGTACTTGGATAAGAGCAGATAGCAGTGGTGGAGCAGCAGATCTGTTATAAACTGTTGTTTGTTGACCCTGAGATACTTGAACTCCTCCACTTGAGGCAAGAATCCACCCACCTGGAGAAGGACATTTTCATTCAATCTTGAGCAAATTATTCTCTGGTTAAATGTTTTTTTTGTGGATTTTCATTTTGCATATTTCTTTTAAAAAATCTCCCGTAGTGTTATACAGGCCAGATCTTCTGTCTAATTTGATAATGAAAATATTACATCATCAAATTCTAAACCATGAACAGAACCGCCGCACTTTTAAAACATCCAATTGAATGTGATACAACAAACCTATTCATTACAATTATTTGTATATTTCTATCACTTTGTTGCATGTGCTTGATCTTAGGCCTTGGCTGTCTTGGTAATGTAATTGATATGTACGCTGACTTAAAGCTGATCACAGTAAACAAAAGCTGTGGATTCTCCCTATGACAACAAATGTATTTCGACTTGCATGTAGACGAGATGAGGCACTGCTACTGGAAAAAGCCATGGACAGTTTAATCCTATGATTAATGTTAGTGGTAGCTCGTGCATTAGCCTAGTGCTGCTACTCCAGTTCAGTATGAGTGAACCCAGGATTATAATACTCTCAATACAAGAATTATGTGTCCATTTAGCTTTTAACTTAGATTAACTGCAGCAGCCAGTGACAGAGTATGAGAAACCCTAACTCTCCCTCAACATATACAGTATACCCTGTGTTGTAAAGGTATTGCACAATAACCATGCAGTCACCATTCTTAAAGGGGGAGGGTTACGAGTATTACATACAATGTAATATTCGTTCATTGCTTTTACTAAATTTCTCCTAGGAATTACCTCAGTATGACACTGAAGGTGCATTGTGTGACTTCTTGTGTAGGGTACACCATCTGGGAATATTCATAGCATTTCATATTGCTTAGTCTGCAGTGTTCCACAGTATTACTTTAAACTAGCTTGCATTTATTCATTTACAGGCAAGAAGTGCCTAATATTATTTCTATTGTGCTTTCAGTGTGTCCCGATTTCTGGTCGTGGTTTTCGACTGGGACAGTACTGCTGCAGGTGCAAAGAAGGATTCTATAACCCAGAGATCTCCAACCAGGATTTAGGTAGGACCACATCACATGAAACACTAACCAATGTATACCTGACACCACTTCTATTTTATCTCAATTATTAATCTTAATCTTTATTATGTTAATCTTGGCTGTCTTGTGTTTGTCTTTTGTTCACTCTAAATGCTTATCTCAAGTACTACTATTGTACTACTGCTACTAATACTGTATTATGAAGCATAAAGGTACAGTATGTAACTTTCTGGAGTTGGCAAGTCACCAGCATGATTCTATGGAAACAGAAAGTTAAAACTATAGTTTGAATCATTCTCCATGAAGATGGCTCAGTTTTATGCCATAGAGTTATAGCCAAAGGGACAAGCCCAATCATAACAGCAATAAATACAACCAATTTTGACAACCAAAATGAAAAAGACATGCTTTTATTTGAGTCTCTATTTTTTGTCTTAAAAGTTACATACTGTGCTCTAATGTCTAATAAAAGGATATACACATGCTGTGTGTAACTCCTAATTGCCTATTTTTATAATTACTAATACTATTACTGCTAATGTTAATGCTAATACTAGTACTCTTTATGTGTCTGTTAAAATGATGCTCTCTTTCACTATTAAATTCCTGTTGGATTTTGATAGCAGCAGACAGAACAGGTGGGCAACATTAGGAACAAACATTGCATAACATTAAAAGACACTTTGAATAGAGCGTTTGGGCCATTATCTGTGTGCTTTAGTTCATTTTAGCCTCTGTACCTAACACCGCATGAGTCATAACTTCACAGTCGCCATCTGTTCCTCGTGTTTTCACCCAAACTCTTCTCTGGGATTGTGTGGTGAGGGCACAGATGTCAGCCATGTTGTCTTCCTCCATGGAAACAGACAGGAAAGGAAATATTTTATCAAGACTAAAAGTGCTGCAAGCGAATGAGCATTTGGTGGATTTTACTGCTTTTATAATGCTACAGTGAAAAAATATGAATTTTGGAGTCCCTGCATATGAGGCAATATATTTTCCAGGAGTGGTTGATGGTACAAAAGTTTTCAAATCAAGCGTAATCATTTTGTCATTATCTATTTGAATGTACCAGACTGAATTTATACTAAACTTAAAGTGTATATGTTTTTTGTTGTGTTTAACTAATTATTACTTGGTTTGGTGGGATAGTACATGTTTGTTATTTATCTGAGTTTTTACATAGGTTAAGTGGCAGTTTGTGGGAAAAAGTTGGAGGAAAAAAAAAAAACAGGATGTAGCTGAGAGTTTTATACCCCTTAATACCCCTATGCCATCAACAAGAAAAATTCTATTAAAATTGTAGGGACAATTTATGCACAAGGAAGGCAATGCTTAGACAGATTAAACCAAAAAAAGGTGTTAGCTATTTTTATTTTGACCATTGTTAACATTATGGTTGCAAGGAGTTATGGGATTACGTCTATACATGTCAAAAGAAATGATAAACTTCACCAAAAATTTTAAAACACTCTCCACATTTTTTTTGGGTCATATTACTTATAATTATGCTGACTATAATTTAGTGAACAAAAATGCATATGCACTTTAAGGGGAGGAGAGTGCACTCACACCTTGTTACATCCAATTTCATTCAGATGCAGATTTGGTTTAGTCCTGGTCTAGTCCTAGTTCCAAATTAAATCATAGTTTAGTCCCAATTTTGATGTGGTCTGTGTGCAAGTGTGACTGGACCTTTAGATTATTGCCGCCTTAGGGAAGCTCTACCCTTAAAATGACTGTGGACTTTACTTATTTTGGGTCATGATGTTCTCATTATCATCCCTGACTGACTCCTTGGTTGAGAATCACTCCTCTACAAAATCCTTACTATTAGAGTAAAATTACATTTACTTATTTAAGAACTAAGTACGGACTGACCCAAACCAGGACTAGCATGGGTCAAAACCACTTATAATTTAGCATAAAGTAAGAAATTAACCAAGCTAAAAATAAGTTAAACTGAGACTAGCTGAATTAAACCAGAACCAGGTCTAATTAATCTCTCTTATTAGTTATTGTTTGCTTGAGCTCAGATGCCAACCATGTTGTATTTCTGCTGTTGGTGCCATGGAAACAGTGGCAGGAAAAGTGTTATTAGAATAAGTGTTTTGGAAACATTCAAGATTCAAGGATCTTATTCTGGATCTTATATTGATCTTTCACTTTTTCTTTAGGGTTTTGAGAACTGGGTTTTTGTTTCATAAAAAAAAAAAACAAGTCTTGAAGTTTATTTTGTTGGAACTTTGTTGGATTGCTTTCCTGATTATCTTGTATTCACTCCAGATGGCCTCCCAGTCAACAGCAGCAATGCTTGTTACCCCTCCATGCCGGTGTGCCTGCCCTGTTTCCCAGGTTGTGGTCACTGTCAGGACGGCGCCCCCTGCAGGGTACAGGAGGACTGGTTGCTCCGGACGGCGGTGCTGGGCATTCAGGGAGTCTTCATGGTTCTAGTATTCGTCAGTATGATGGCTGCCTACAGACATAGGAGAAACAAGGTTATTACTTTCAAATTAATGTTACTACTGGGTTTCAGAGTACATCACAACAATCTACAGTATAGGCAAATACTTTTTAATACAAGGGAGGCTAAAATTACTAAGGTTAAAATTTTGATTGTTGTAATGACAGCAAGTTGGGTCTATGTTCTAGTCACAAGTGCAAATGATCAGGTTCAAAATTTGGGAATTTAGTCTTAGGTATTTCTTATTAAAATAAAATCAATAGGGTGGTGGTTTTAAAAATATGAGTATGACATCACATTCTGAAAATCACCAATAACATTTATGTTGGAACGTCAAAATAGGACTGGATGATATTGTATTTAAAATCAAATTGTGATCTGATCTGATGTTAATTTGGTGATATCTCCATATTGTGATTTATAAATGTTGAAATAAGGTGACTATAGGCTTAATACAAATGCAGTCCATTATTGATCAACATCTTTTTTGACATTTTAAATGAATAATGCCTCTGTCTTTTTTAAATGAATTTTTCTCCTTGTAAAGTCCCATGCCACATTTGAGAAACTGTAAATACACACTTTCCTGTCTTTGCAGAGGATCCGAGCATCTGGTTTGCTTCTGTTGGAGACTATTCTCTTCGGCTCCCTGCTCCTCTACTTCCCAGTGAGTCCACTTTGTTGTCTATATACTCTTTAGACCTTGTTAAATGAAATAAATGGCTGTCCGGATATAAATACAGGTCTATTGTGCTGTGTGAAGCAGTGACACAATGCCATATTGACATTGTGTCCTTGGGCAATACACGTCATTATGTTTTGGGGTGTCTTGAAAAGCGCTATATAAATACAATGCATTATTATTACTAATATACAGTATAGGAGGTTAGTGACTGGTAGTGGGGCAGCTGTGACTACAGTATAGTACCTACTACCACAGAGTGTGGAGTATAGGGTGAATAAATAATACATGAGATTTTCAAGCAACTTTTGAGCAACTGAAGTCGCTCAAAACTCTAAAGTTTGAAGGTTAAAGTTAAAATTTTAGAAGTAGTGTACACATTTGAGAGTGTTTTCAAAGGCCAAATCTTTATAATGAGAGGTTTGTGTGAGGGACCTTTGTTTGAATGAGGATGCAAAGGCTGTTTTATAGTTTCAAGATTCAAAGATTCAAAGCTTTTATTGTCATATGCACAGTAAAGAAACACGTTTCCCTGTACACAACGAAACTCTTACTTTGCTGCCCACCCTGGATGCCAAGAGCATGCAAAAAATTAAAATGGATGATTAAGATAAGGAGAAAAATATATAATCAAATAGAAACAATCTTTACAGAATCTACACTATGAAAAATATAGGCTAGGTGCTATGTACATATTTACAGATAATGCGCAACATAGAGATGAGTGGAGCAAATATTATAAATACTGACTGAGGTATAAAAAATATAAATTCTCTTGCTAAATAACTATTTTTGATCAAATGTAATTTTAAAATTGCATTGTTTACTTTTTAGTCTATACATTCATTTTAAATTTTAGATCAGTTGAGGCTGGTGTGGAGCAAAGATAATAATGTCTAGGTAAAATTCTTTATTATTAAGGCGTTTCAATGCATCTTAATGCAAAACGTATTGGTATCAATATCTGATCGATATTATGATACTTACTTGCCATTGTATTACTTGGTATCAGATTGAAACAAATATCAGTGGTATCACCCTTCACTCCTGTTATGTCTGATCTATTATTTTCAGTACGTTTTTATAAGATGATGAGGCACATTTTCCTCTCTCCTAAAAAGTGAATTGATTGGACTGGAGCACTTCCAGCCGACTGCTCTGTGCTAGATTATGTCTTCATAATGGATGAGTTGTAGCGTGCTGAACGAGGTGAGCAGTTTGTCTTTGAATAAATGGGCCACAAATGGTTTTCATAACATCATTAATTAGATCAGAGATCAATTTTTCCAATTACTAAGGAGGTAAATGAAAGTGACGTCTTATACAATGATGAGAGAAGCTCGGTGTTCCTGTGTGAAGGTTGTGTGAAGTCAATGATAAGAGGCTTAGTTCACTAACGTTCTTCTTCATATTGCCATTCTGTCTCTCTGTCACTTAGTACTGCTTATCTTTCCATAGGGATGTTGCAGTAACAATTGACAGTTAAAACAATGTATTGGTGGTTTTCATTTTTTAGAATGTGATGATGTCATACTCCCAGATGGGGGCCAAGGGTCAGTTTTCCCTATTGATTACACTGTACTTTCTGTGAAATATCTAAAAGGTAAAATTGCAAATGTTGAACCTGATCATTTCTATTAGTGAGTAGAGCCAAGAACCCGTATTACAACAGAAATCTGCATCCATCCATCCATCCATCCATTTTCTTCCGCTTATCCGGGGCCAGGTTGCGGGGGCAACAGTCTAAGCAGGGACGCCCAGACCTCCTTCACCCCGGACACTTCCTCCAGCTCCTCCGGGGAGGACCCCAAGGTGTTCCAAGGCCAGCCGGGACACATAGTCCCTCCAGCGCATTCTGGGTCTTCCCCGGGGCCTCCTCCCGGTGGGACATGCCTGGAACACCTCCCGAGGGAGGCGTCCAGGAGGCATCAGAAACAGATGCCTGAGCCACCTCAGCTGGCTCCTCTCGACGTGGAGAAGCAGCGGCTCTACTCCGAGCTCCTCCCGTGTGACTGAGCTCCTCACCCTATCTCTAAGGGTGCACACAGCCACTCTGCGGAGGAAACTCATTTTGGCCGCTTGTATCTGCGATCTTGTCCTTTCGGTCATTAGACCATAGGTGAGGGTAGGAACGTAGATTGACCGGTAAATTGAGAGCTTCGCCCTTTCGGCTCAGCTCCCTCTTCACCACAACGGTCCGGTACAGCGACCGCATCACTGCCGACGCTGCACCGGTCCGCCTGTCAATCTCACACTCCATCCTTCCCTCTTTCGTGAACAAGACCCAGAGATACTTGAACTCCTCCACCTGAGGCAAGGACTCCCCACCCGGAGAGGGCAACAGAAATCTGCATTTTATCAATATTCATTTAAGCTGCCCCCTATCTGTATTATTATTGACCTATAGAATGTTGTGATGTCATCTGAAAGCCAGCAATTATATTTCACTAGCAAGGACCACGCCAACAACATGATGCGATGAAGATATTTTTTAATGAATGACGGTGGATGTCTGGATGAATAAGGCGGAGATGGCTGGGTTAAGACTCAGGGTGGGGGCTCCGTCTCAATCGTCGATTGGCCCAGCCAGAACGCCCCCCCCCCCCCTTTTTGGAGATGTCTTATGGCTGAAAGATGAACGAGATAGGGGGTGGGAGGGAGGGATCGAGTTAATGAGACGAACTGGAATGATGGGATGAACAGCTACAAATAGCTTCCGGGAAATTAGAGGTGTGGTTACAGTAAACTGTGATTCGCTGGTGAAGAGGAGAAGGCAGTTGAGGCGTGGTCCTGCTCCTGAATTTGAGTTAATCATATTAACTCCATTTCACTAGCAAGGACCATGCCAACAACATGATGCGATGAAGATATTTATTAATGAATGACGGTGGATGTCTAGATGAATAAGGCGGAGATGGCTGGGCTGAGAGTCAGGGTGGGGCTCCGTTTCAATTGTCGATTGGCCCAGCCGGAACGGGACCCCCAGAAGATTTAAAAGGAGCATAAAGTGAAATGGGCTTGGAGGAGATCGTGGCGAACGTAAGCGAGGTAGGCCCTGGAGGCCCAGCGACCGAAGGTTTGAATTTTTTTGGTCAGCTATGCCTGTCCTGGCAGCGGACGTAGCAGCACCGATGCGGAAAGAATGGAGAACGGATGAGGAGCTATGCCGGAAGAGCTTAAGCTTTCTTTGAAATGTTTAGTGAACCAGAATCTGGAAGCCATCTTGCCCATTTCTGTAGTGAAGAGCGGATTGTCATAGGAGGAAATAGAGGCGCATCGGAAAGCGAAGTATTTAAAGGAAAAGTAACGTTTTTTTACAATCTGAGCCTTCTTTCGGCAATAAAACAAGTAGTTTTACTCACCCATAGCAGTCTGGTGTCAATTGGAGCAGTATCGCTGAAGTTATGTTGTAGCCGTTCTGTTCTACTAATGATCCCGTATCCGTTAACATGGTGCTCGGGGCATTACTTTGCGGTGTCCAAATAACACAAACTTTAGCACTTTTCAAATCACAGAATATCGCTGTGTGAATATCGCTTTTAGTGGATTCCAAAACGGCCTGAAACCCGATATCCAGCTATAGTTTTATTTGATGACGTCATCAGAGAGGACAGTGCGCATGCGTGAACTCAGCTGTTTTGTAAACACCGCTAGTCCGAAAGAAGCTAACACCGCTCTGAACTTTACTTTTCTGTTGCGATATCGGGTTTCAGGACGTTTTGGAATCTACTAAAAGTCTACCCTGACACAGCGATCTTCTGTGATTTGAAAAGTGCTAAAGTTTGTGTTATTTGGAGACTGCAAATCAGTGCCCCGAGCACTCACGCTAACGGATACGGGATCATTAGTAGAACAGAACGGCTACAACATAACTTTTTCAAAACTGCTCCAATTGACACCAAACTGCTATGGGTGAGTAAAACTACTTGTTTTATTGCCAAAAGAAGGCTCAGATTGTAAAAAAACGTATCTTTTCCTTTAAGGAAAGGTTCGTATGGACTTAGCGGAGAGTCGAGTCAAAAGAGGTGGATAGGGAAGGCGTTTCCCAACTGATCCGTTTCACTCCTGCAGAGTAAAGACGAGCAAGTCATGACATTGTATAAGCGATCCGAAAGCCTAGGGTGGATGGACGGATCGAAGATGCTTGATGTCGGAGCGAATTCCGAACAGCAGAGAAAGCCGAAGAAGGTTAGGAGGAACCTGCATTCGAGGGTAAGGTCCGTGGAAGAAGAGAGGTAGCCGAAGCGCAGTGTGTGAATGCAACAGTAGAGGAGGTCTGATGGAAGTGGTAGGTGTTGAGGAGGAAGACGAGGTACGGCTTTTAGCAGTCCTTAAATCAGCGCGGAAACGTGGGAATGTGAGAGACTGGCAGTCCTCGCTGGAAGTCAGCTTGTATGTTGTCGTATCTTCTATTTATGCCGATTTATAAGAGCGTGGAAACAATCTGCGTTCTGACATTGGGAGCACTTTATTGAACTGAAAAAGACCCGAATGTTCCTCTACATCATATGACCCCACACATACAGTACCATTGGTCTAACGTAAACTCTAATGTAGCCTGTATAAAATATTATTATTATTTTTATATTATTTTTTTTAAAGAACCAGTGTAACATTTTCAAGAAAGTCCATTCAAACCTGTGAAAGGAAAAACAGGGTTAAACACAATTCCCTAATAAACTGATTCCCCTTATTCTTCTATTACTGCTCCTATTTCTTTACTTCTTAAAATCACATTTTCAAACTTAAAGCTTTCTCTTGAGAAAATATCTCGCCTGTAAACTGAGACATTGCCAAACAAAATGAATATCTGTCAAAATCACATTTTCATTTCAGCATGAACATTTGACAATTTTTTTTTTTTCTCTCACATCGTTTTTTTTTTTTTCTCTCATAAGTTCAGTCTAGTGGGTTGTTTAATTGCTCTCCCGGACCTGGTTCTGGGAGTGAAAACCCTAGGAGAGGGATCAGGAGACCCCAAAACAGGTGGTGTGTGTCCCTGCTCTAGGACTGGCAGTGGCTCCTGTAGCTGCTGTCCAGCCTCATCTTGAAATGGAGACTGGAGTGGTATGAGATGCTGACGGTTGCATCTTACCACTCCATGTGGTGCATCCACAAGGTAAGATCTGGGTGAGGTGTGACTCTGGATCACTGTCCCTGATGTTTTGCTGTCAGTAATCCACACCTCCTGACCCGATGACAGGCTGCTGAGCAGCTTTGCGCCATGTTGCCTGTTGTAGTTTGCAGCATCGGACATCCTCTTCTCCCTTTCTTTTTGGACCAGCGTGCTGCGGTCGGGCAGTGCAGGGCGCAGCTCGGAGGGAAGAGTCGGCACCGTGGTGTGGAGTCGTCGACCCATAAGTAACTGGGCCGGGCTGTATCCATTCTGAAGAGGTGTAGCTCTGTATGCAAGAAGAGCCATGTACGGGTCAGTGGCCTTCTTCAGAAGATTTTTAATGGTCTGAACGGCTCGCTCAGCCTCGCCGTTGCTTTGCGGGAAATTGGGGCTGCTGGTAAGGTGCTTGAACCCATATGCTGTGGCAAAGGAAGCGAACGTTTGGCTAGAGAATTGAGGGCCGTTGTCAGACATTAAGAGCTCTGGGATGCCGTGCCTGGCAAACATAGATTTCAGGTGGTTGATCACATCATTGCATTTTGTATGTGTCAACAAAGCAATTTCGACATGCCTCGAGAGGTAATCAACAACAAGTAAGTACGTTTCCCCCCCCACTTCAAAGAGGTCAGCCCCCAGCTTTTGCCATGGGCGCTCGGGGCAGTCTGATGGCATGAGTGGCTCACTGTGGTTGCGGCGCTCCTGCAGATACGTTCTGCATCTAAGCACCATCTCAGTGATCTGCTGTCCGAGTCCAGGCCACCACACAGTTTGACGGGCACGTGGTTTGCACTTGACGACGCCTTGATGGCCCCCGTGTAGTCTGTCCAGCACGTCGTTCCACATTGTTGCTGGAATGACTAGACGTGTGCCTTTCAGCAAAAGTCCGTCTTGCACTGTGAGTGTAGCCCGCTCAGGCCAAAAGTGTTTCAGCAGCGGTTCCTGCTTTGCGTGCTCTGGCCATCCATCTGTACATATTTTCATGACACGAGAGCATACACTGTCAGCCTCCAGTTGTGCTTGGAGTGTGTCCATGAACGTGGGACTGACAGGTAAGTTGCTGACAATGCAGTCCACGTAAATGTTGGTGCTCTCCATCAGTTCTGTGTCATTTTTAGTCATTTGTGTTTGTACGGATGAACATGACAACGTGTCGGCAGTCCAGAGTGACTTTCCTGGAACATGCACAATGTCGTAGGCGTAGGGCATGAGTCTCATACGGAAATGCTGTATCCGTGGTGGCAACAAGTCGAGTGCTTGTGCGCCTAGTAGGGAAAGGAGCAGCTTATAGTCAGTCTCTAGGCAGAAGTGCTTTCATAACAGGAAGTCCCGGAAGCGTTCACGTGCCCAGGTAGCACTGTTCAGTGGGTGAGAGTGAGCAGGATGCGTAAGCTACCGGCCTCTATTCGCTGTCCCATTTCTGGAGGAGCACTCCTCCCAGCCCATAAGAGGAAGCGTCTGCCGATACTTTGGTGTCCCTGCTTGTGTCATACACTGCCAGGACCGGTGGAGAAGTGAGTGCTTCTTTCAGCACCCTGAAGGCCGCCGCCTGGTCAGCACCCCACAGCCAACAGTTCTTCTTTGAGAGAAGGTCTCGAAGTGCTTTGTCTTTCTCGGCCAGCTGGGGTATGAATTTCCCGACCTGGTTTACCATCCCCAGGAAGCTCCTCAACTCACTCACATTTGTCGGCGCTTTCATGTCCCTGATGGCCTGTGTCTTCTCTGGATCGGGTCTGATGCCTGATGTGGTGACATGCCCGAGGAAGACCACCTCACTCGTGGAGAGCTCACACTTGTCCATGTTCAGGGTCACGCCTGCTTGTTCGAGCCTTTTTAGCAGGGCATGGAGACGAGCGTCGTGCTGCTCTTGGTCTCTTCCCCACACCAGCAGGTCATCGATGTGGCAGACCACACTGTCCAGTCCCTCTATGACCTCTGCCATGACACGCTGGAAGTGTTCGGGCGCAGAGTTGATGCCAAATGGAAGACACTGGAAGTGGAACCGTCCGAAGGGTGTTATGAATGTCATGTATTTAGCTGACTCCTCAGCTAAAGGAATCTGCCAGAATCCCATGTTTGCGTCTAGTTTAGTGAATACTCTGGCTCCAGCTAGCATTCCTAGACTCTGGTCGACTGAAGGCAGAACGTACTTTTCGCGGCACACATACTGGTTCAAGCCAGTGAAGTCTACACGCAGACGTAGTCGCAGGCTGTTCTTCTTTGGTACGACAACAATGCCGGCGCACCACTCCAAAGGCTCTTCGACACGCCTGATGACTCCCATCTCTTCCATCCGTTGGAGATCCTTTTTCACCTTTCCCATCAGAGGCAGGGTAATTCTCTGTGGCATTTTTAAAGAGATTGGCACGGCGTCTGGCTTGAGCTTGATGTGGTAAGGACGTTGGATGTCGCCTAGGCCCTTGAACAGCTTTGGGTAGGCTGCCTTTAGAGAGTCAGTTGTGATGGTGTCAACTCGAATGAGCAGGCCCAAGGCAGTAATGGCTGGGAGCCCGAGCAAAGGTGTGCTCAGGTTTTTGACCACGTACACTTTCTCCTCGGTCTGCTTGGATTTGTAAGTCAGCTGCATTTTAGCTAAGCCTGCTACCTCTAGCTGAATCTTCCCTAGACCCAGCAAGGGTTTCTCTGGCTTGTGAAGAACAGGCATTTGTGCCCCAGGAAACAAGTCTCTCATGTCACTTACAGAAACTGCAGTTACGTCTGTGCCAGTATCAAGTTTGAACTTAAGCATTTTCCCTTTAATCTGCACATCAGCTGTCCACATATTGTTCTCACAGGACACAGAGCCCAAGAAGAAACTTTTCTCCTCCTCCTCGATACATGCTACTACGGCCTTGTTTCTACAGACACGCTGATAATGTCCTTTATTCCCAGAGCCTCGACATTTTGCATCGTTGGCGGGACACTCCGCTTTAGAGTGAGAAGGCCCTCCGCATTTGTAGCACTGGGCGCTGTGCATACCCTTGTCTTTGCTTTGCACATTTTGGCGCGGTCATGCACCACTGTTTCTCTGGTTCGTGTATCTCTGCTTTTCGTTTTTCCAACCTTTCTTTATCAGTCTGTCAACGGAGCTCGCCTCCATTTGCATCACTGCTGGCTTCTAAGTGCACTTTGTTGTCTTTTTACCTCCTCAGATTGTCTTGCCATATCCATGGCTTTTTGCAAGATTAAATTTCCCTCCATCTGCATGCGCTCAGAAAGTCTGGTATCTGCAAGCCCCACTACAATTCTATCTCTTATGAGTTCATCATGTGAGTCTCCGTATATGCAATGCTCTGCTAAAGCATGTAGGGCAGTAATGAATGCGTCAACAGACTCGTTGGCTTCTTGCTTTCGCATATTGAAGCATGCACGTTCAAACACACTGTTCTTTTTCACAATAAAGAAATCTGGGAATCCATCCTGTACTTTGTCATACGATTTTGAGTCTGCATCACTCAGCTTTAACCCCTTCAATACGTCGTCGGCTTCGTTCCCCATACAATATATTGGAGTGTTAACCTGATTCTCCTCGGAGTTCGTTGTCAAGTTGCTCGCTTGGCGGAACCTCTCAAACCTCCGGATCCACTTTGTCCATTCCAGCGGCTTGCTAAAATTGAAGGGTTCAGGTGGCTGAATGTTGCAGTGGGTGCGCTAGCCGCCATGCTCGCTTCCCTTGGCTGCACCACAACCTGTGGCTGCACGTTAACGTTTTCCTCACGTTGTTCAGACATAAAAACATTCACAGATGTCTCTATCGCCGTGGACCTTCTTTCACTGTGCCTTCTCCTTTTTTCAGAAACACAGCACTTCTGACACCATGTCGTGTCTTCTATTTATGAAGATTTATAAGAGCGTGGAAACAATCTGCGTTCTGACATTGAGAGCACTTTATATATACACTCAACAAAAATATAAACGCAACACTTTTGTTTTTGCTCCCATTTTTCATGAGATGGACTTAAAGATCTAAAATTCATTCCAGATACACAGTATTACCATTTCTCTCAAACATTGTTCAGACATGTCTAAATGTGTGATAGTGAGCACTTCTGCTTGGCTGAGACAATCCATCCCACCTCACAGGTGTGCCACATCAAGATGCTGATCTGACATCATGATTATTGCACAGGTGTGCCTTATACTGCCCACAATAAAAGGCCACTCTGAATAATTTGTTGTGAGTTCATGCATTGTATTGGTTTTGTTCTTTGAACACAGTGATGTCAATGCACGGTTCATTTTGGTACACCAGTAAACCATATACCTTTGTCTTGAACTTTAAAAAAAATCATATTTTTCAATAAAGAAGAGTTCGGTGAATGTGCATATGAAACTGGTGGGGTTCAGTATCTCCAACAAGGTTAAGAACCGCTGGGACTAAGCGAGTCTTAGTCCACTTTTATACTGTCTATGGGCTAACCACTAACACTGTACCACCACACTACCATACATTCATACAGTTAGAGGAAGTGTCTTGCCCAATGATGCAGATGGGAAATCAAACCCCCATCTTTCAGATTTGTGGCCAGACATCACCTGACAGAGCTACTTTTGCTTTACTGTATAAAAATAATAAACTGTTTCTCTTCCTATATACACGATCAGATACAGAGCTGACATTATACATCCTAATATACAGAGGTAGAAAGAATAATCAAAAATATTACTTAAAAGTACATGACTACAAATGTACAATCAATTAAAAGTATAATGAATACAAGAATACTACTCAAATAACTAGTTATTATTTACACACACGGTAGCATTTTAGACTTTTGAACAAAATTTGATTTAAAAAAAATACAAAGCTGAATATTTAATAGCAAGTGACGTTTTAAACTGCATTCTACAAAAACAAACAAACAGAACTGCAATCTGCATACTCTTAGCTCAGAAACAGGGTTGAGGCAACTGTGCATAGGACAATTGGGACTTGTGCTGTACACAGTAAGTCATATCATTTTAAATGTAGATAATTCCAATTACATGGCTAGAACTCAGGTACAAGTTCAAGTGCATGTTTAAAAACCTACTCATAAAAACACAATAACCACAAAAGTGTACTCAGTTACAGAAAGTTGTAATTAGTTACTTTCCACCCCCGAGTTTATCATCAAGTTCATATTACCTTTTAGCTGTCATTTTGGTTTGACCCAAAATATTTGAAACTTTTGAGGAAAGGTCACTGCTCTTGTTATCCGTGAGTCCATTTTATCTAAAGGCCACAACTTCAGAACAATTACCTTTATGTCCAGAACCCAAACATCTGTTCTATATGTGACTACACTGGAAAAACAGTTCCAGATTCAATTGTATTTCTTCTTTTCAAAAACAAAATAAAATGGCTTTCATAAACAAGAAGATATTTACTTAATGAGTGAAATTCACAGATGGATAATATGTGTTAATACATGACGTGTTCTTCTGTGTTTTAAAACTCCATACACCTTCATACAATAAATTTGTTAATTTCAGCCTTGATTTTTTAAAAGGTAGCTGTTAACTTTAAAAGTGCTCCTTCATAACAGAGTCATTTTGTGTAATATAGGACCTTTAAATGACAGGATCACTAGATAAAGTATTTGCTAATCAACATTTAGATTTTATAGTGTGTGGGGAAAATACCTTTTCCTGGAGTAAAAGATGGTGTTACCAAAGAGGAGGAGGGCAAGAGGCTGATGATTTTACCGCTGTGGTGAAGATGGGGAGGAGTGTTGGAGCTGAAATTAGTTCGATAGACGGAGATAAAGTATATTTAAATAAATGGTCAGAGGTGTGACATGGAGATGTGCTGATGGCAACAGACAGATGACAATAAGTAGGAATTAGGGAAGAAATATAATTTTTCTACGCAGTTAGATTAGTCTATTTGGCATAAATAATAAAACTGATAATAATAACTTGGATTTATAGGGTTTGTTAACCCACTAAATACTCAGAGTTGGCAAGTTACTATTGCCACAGGTGCCATAAGATAGACAAATGGAAGCAAGGCTACCAATTTGTGCCATCAGCCCCTCAGAATCACAGTCGCTCACATGACATTCATACATACTCAGTGTGGGTGAAGTGTATTCCCCAAGGATACTCTAGCAAACTTCTACCTCTGCTAAGGTAATTGGATTAGACAAGATGGGGCATGGACAATGTGTGATGGCTAAACATGTCATGGGAAAATTTGTTTTAAAAACTTTAAAATAGTGCATTACCTAATTGTGTCATTCTTTGTTCTCTGCAGGTTTTCATCATGTACTTCAGGCCCAGTACATTCAGGTGCATCCTCCTGCGCTGGGTCCGAATGTTAGGATTCTCCATCGTCTATGGCACTGTCACTCTCAAAATGTACCGGTGAGCTTTATGTCAGATCTGTGGAATATACCACAACAGCAAATATTCTGAATGAATGGATGGACGTCAACAATGGGAAGAATGTGAGGTGTCAGTCTTAAGTTGAACCATATGTTACGCTACCCTTAATTTATTTATTTTGTGAAAATACTCAGCTTACAAGTTATTGTGATAAAAGAATCAAAGAAAGATGAGAGTGATTTAGTGATGTAGTTTGAATTTTACCCAAATCACTGTAATTGTGTCAGCAAGAAAGTCCTGGGTTCAACTCCCATGTCACCAGGGCCTTTCTATGTGGAGGTCACATGTTTCTCCCTGTGTCTGGGTAGGTTTCTTCTGGCCACTTCTGTTTCCCCACACAATAGTTAATATCTTTCAAGACTAGCTCAAGATCATTCTGGCTAGCCCCAGAGGCTTTGAAGGATGGGTCAAATGCAGAGGTTAAATTTTCAATCAAGTCAACCTTAGCTAGTTTGGACATGAATAAAGCAAAATTTGAAGCAAAGCAAATAAAACACAATAAAAATATTGACTTTTCTTTACAGTGTTTTGAAGGTGTTCTTGTCGCGTACCGCCCAGAGAGTGCCGTACATGTCCAGCCTGCATCTGATGCGTATTCTCGCTGTGATGCTGATGACAGTGAGCTGGTTCCTCTGCGCGTGGACCGTGGGTGTCCTCCAGAACAGGGACAGGAACATCCCTGTGTATCTGCCCACCACCACCTCCAACGGGCAGGGCTTCAACCTCTGCTACCTCGACCGCTGGGACTACATGATGGCTGTGGGTAAGGGAAAAACAACACACAAGGGAGGTTTTGGCGATATCTGGTGGTAAAAATGTAAGCTGCAATAGACAGGTTTTAAAGTGGAATAAATAGCATTTTGCTGAAGTGAAAATTTTGCCTTTTACAAATTTGCACATACAGACAAACCTCAACCTGCTCAGAAGCGGAGCGCTAGGTGATCTTTATCTTAGGCGTTATATATACTAGTACAGTCTATGATTTCTACATGTGATTTTGTCACTACATGTTTTAGTTTGATTTCTTCCTATTTATTTAAAGTGTAAAGATTAGCTTTTGAACACATAACAAAAATATCAGTTTTCTATTGCCACAAGTGGAAAAAACAGTTTCTCTGTTAACCTTGAGTTGTTAGCCTCTATGTTGGAGATGTGCTACTCCTATGCCACTTAAGTAACATATTCATTGTTACTTTGAGGCACAGAGCTGTTTTACCTCTACAATTTGACTGAACCACTTATTTACAACCAATTATAGATGCAAAACTAGACCAGAAGACAGCGTTAGCTTACAGTCACACAGAGGATCAGGCTGCCTCATTCTCAGAACAATAATGTGTCCCTCGTGGGCCTCCGTACATTATTGATGAGTATTGGCAGTTTGGTCACAGTTTGTAATTGGACTGAAAATGAAACAGAGAGTGATAGGTGTTGACATGGGGCCAGTAACAGCAAACATTGATCCAAGACCCATTTGAACATGTGTATTTTCTGTATATTAGGTGGGTAATTAAAAATAGATCACATTTTCACAAATATAAATTTACACAAATTCTAATGACATTTTCAGCCCTGGAATCAAATCTTGCATGTTACACTCCTTGGGGAAAAATACTCATATAGTATTTAATCATGCCACACAGTACAGTTATTGATCCCCAAAGGCAAATTTGTTCCCTGGTTTTGACCTGTCAGGGGCAGTTTATGGTTAATATCTCTGTAATTACTGGGTCTATCCAATGAAATAAGAACTGGCGCAAAATGTCTTCTCTGTCAGTATTATAATTAAAAAAGGAGAAATTATTCAACCACATAGATGTGATTGTTGTCAGTTTAAAAGATGTTAAGCCCATGTTTGTGGATCAAATTTTTTTCCAGTGAATCTCCCATAGAACCAAACAAACCAATATGAACAAAATAAACCACTGCTCTATGCTTTTTTTTTTACACACGTGTATTCACACACGCACATACTCTCTCTCACACACACACACACACACTGTTTTGGTTTGGTGAGAGTATCATATATAACTTCATATTTAATTCTATGATGTTTCTTCTTCCAAACATAATATGAAATATCAATCAATCAAACAATATTTATAAAGCGCTTTTCATACAAAATGTAACACAAAGTGCCTTACAGTGATTAAGTATTAGAAGATTGATCATGATAATAATGGTATATGTACAGTTTTTTTAAATAAATTAATTGACAAGTAACGAGGTAGATTTTGAAACAGATAATTTATTCTAGTAGAACATGCATTCTGATCACATTAACTCTACCAAAAAAAAAAAAAAAATGTTGGCAAATGACCCTTGGGTTAAATCTTCTTTTATTTTTTCAATTAGGGGTATATAAATCCTTGAAACACCTTAATGTGGTGGAGGGGTTTGAGTGCCTGAATTATCCTGGGAGCTATGTTGTCCTCTGGTAGGGTCACGCAAAGCAAACAGGTCCTGGGGGACGGTTCAGACTAAGAGTGGTTCAGAAGCCCCCATGATGCGAAACACAGCAAGGCCAGTTAGGTCTCCCGGATTGACATTACCGGGGCCCCACCCTGGAGCCAGGCCTGGGGTGAGCGTCTGGTAGCTGAGCCTTCCCCCACTGGGCCCGTCTGGGCACAGCCCGAAGGAGCAACGTGGGGCCGTCCTCCCGTGGATCCAGCACCTGGCGGGCGGGCAGGAGTGGGCCTGCTCATTGCCCCACAGCTCAGCCGCCGTGTGTTGGAGTTCACCGTGGTGAACGAGAGGGTCGTGTCCCTGTGCCTTCGGGTCAGGGACAGGTCTCTCACTATTGTGTCAGCCTACGGGCCGAACAGCAGTGCAGAGTAACCGGCCTTCTTGGAGTCCCTGGGAGGGGTACTGGACAGTGCACTGACCGGAGACTCCATTGTTCTCCTGGGAGACTTCAACGCCCACCTGGGCAACGACAGTGACACCTGGAGAGGGGTGATTGAGAGGAACGGCCTCCCTGATCTGAACCCGAGCGGTGTCCTGTTTGTTGTCGTGTCATCTGACCTCTGGCCGTGGGTGAAGAGAGGAGCAGAGCTAACAACCAATCACCACCTGGTTCTGAGTTGGGACTGCTGGCGCAGGAGTAAGCTGGAAAGACCTGGTAGACCCAAGCATATAGTGAAGGTCTGTTGGGAACATCTGGCAGAGCCCTCTGTCAGGGGGACCTTCAACTAAAACCTCCGGGAGAGCTTCTCCCAAATTCCGGGGGAGGCTGCGGACATGGAGTCCGAGTGGGCTTTGTTCTCAGCCTCTGTTGTTGATGAGGCCACCCGTAGCTGTGGTCGTAAGGTCTGTGGTGCCTGTCGCAGTGGCAATCCCTGATCCCGGTGGTGAACAGAGGAAGTAAGGTATGCTGTCAGGCTGGAGGAGTCTTATCAGGCCTTGTTGGCTCGTGGGACTCCTGAGGCACCTGAGAGGGCCAAGCGTGCTGCAGCCCAGGTGGCCCACAGAGGCAAAAACCTGGGGTTGGGGGGGAGTTTGGAGAGGCCATGGAGGACGACTATCGGATGGCCTCAAAGAAATTCTGGTAAAGCGTCCGACGCCTCAGGAGGGTGAAGCAGTGCTTCTCCAAAACTGTTTACAGTGAGGGTCGAGAGCTTTTGACCTCGACTGGGGATGTTATTGGATGATGGAAGGAATACTTTGAGGATCTCCTCAATCCCACCGTCATATTTTCTGAGGAGGAGGCTGGGAACTCGGAGGCAGACTCACCCATCACTCTGGCTGAAGTCACTGAGGTAGTTGGCAAGCTCCTTGGTGGCGGGGGTGGTGGTCCCTCTGTTTAAGAATGGGAACCAGCGGGGGTGTTCCAACTACAGGGAAATCACACTCCTCAGCCTCCCTGGTAGGTCTATTCCAGGGTACTGGAGAGGAGAATCTGACCACTGGTTGAACCTCAGATTCAGGAGAAGCAGTGTGTTTTTTGTCCCGGCTGCAGAACACTGGACCTTGCCTGGTTTACACTTGACCATATCACAAGTGATATATGGTCTGGGAGCCACCTTTGAAATATCTCGTAACGGAGGTGTGGTTTACGATCGCCAAAGGCCGTTTATTGGGCGTTACGAATGTCTATCATTTGGCGTATATGTAGCCCATAGCCAATCATGTCAGTTGTCAGTTCAAACTACAAGCTTCCGTTTGTCACATAGTACGCGTCACCGTCTTGTCACCCCTCTCTTATTGGCTCCCAGAATCGGGAGAGCTCGCTTGCCATAGTTGCCAGGCTGTCTTTCAGATCAGAACGAATGAAAGCAGCCTGGGATTTCCCAGGTTACACTGGACCAGCTCTATACTCTCCATCGGGTGCTCAAGGGTTCATGGGAGTTTGCCCAACCAGTCCATATGTGCTTTGTGGATCTGGAGAAGACCTTCGACTGTGTCCCTCGTGGAGTCCTGTGGGGAGTGCTCTGGGACTATGGGGTCAGGGTTGGGGTTAGGCTCTTTGCTACGGGCTGTCTGGTCCCTGTATGACCAGAGCAGGAGCAGTGTTCGCATTGCTGGCAGTAAGTTGGACCCATTCCCAGTACATGTTGGACTTCGCCAGGTTTGCCCTTTGTCACCACATCTGTTGATTGTGTTTATAGACAGAATTTCTAGGCACTGTCAGGGGCCGGAGGGGATCCGGTATGGGGACCACAGGATCTCATTTCTGCTGTTTGCAGATGATGTTTCCCAATGGCTTCATCAGACCGTGACCTCCAATGTGCACTGGGGTGGTTTGTAGCTGAGTATGAAGGGGCTGGGGTGAGGATCAGCTCCAAAATCCGAGGCCATGGTTCTTGACCAGAAAAAGGTGGCTTGCCCTCTCCGAGTGAGTGGAGAGTCCTTGCCTCAAGTGGAGGAGTTCCAGTATCTTGGGGTCTTGTTCATGAGTGAGGGAGGATGGAGTGTGAGATTGACAGGTGGATCGGTGCAGCGTCGGCATTGATGTGGTCGCTGTATTGGACCATTGTGGTGAAGAGGGAGCTGAGCCGAAAGGCGAAGCTCTCAATTTACTGGACAATCTATGTTCCTACCCTCGCCTATGGTCATGAGCTTTGGGTAATGACCGAAAGGACAAGATTGTGGATACTAGCGGCAGAAATGAGTTTCCTCCGCAGAGTGGCTGGGCGCTTCCTTAGAGATAGGGTGAGGAGCTCAGTCACACGAGGAGCTCATAGTAGAGCTGCTGCTTCTCCATGTCGAGAGGAGCCAGCTGAGGTGGCTTGGGCATCTATTCCGGATGCTTCCTGGACGCCTCCCTTGGGAGGTGTTCCGGGCATGTCCCACCGGGAAGAATCCCCGGGGAAGACCCAGGACATGCTGGAGGGACTATGTCTCTCTGCTGGCCTGAGAATGCCTTGGGGTCCCCCCAGAGGAGCTGGAGGAAGCGTCCGGGGTGAAAGAAGTCTGGGAGTCCCTGCTTCTCCGTGACCTGGCCCCAGATAAGTGAAAGAAAATGGATGGATGGATAATTACCATCAAATAAATTATTTGGGTCAGTTGTTATAAAATAGACTTCTAAATATATGAGAGCCCTTTCGAGAACTTGAAATGGGAAATTTTTGAATTCCACAGGAGGGATGTTAAACAATTGATTTACTAACATTAATTTTGTATCCTGATAGTAAAATGAGCTAAATGAGTTTAAAACTGAATAGATTTACTTGGATTTGATCAATATAAAAGAATATCGTCGGCAAACAAAGAAATGGTATGGGTTTTCCCACCTGCTGGAATTTCATTTATTTCATTGTTGGACCTTATTTTTTGGGCTAGGGGCTCAATAGTAAATGGGCAACATGGTGGCTGAGTGGCTAGCACTCAGGCCTTACAGCAAGAAGGTTCCGGGTTCGATTCCCGGGTTGCCCAGTGTAAAAATCCAGCCTCCGATTTCTCAATGTATTCCCCAGAAAGTTCAGCCGGACACAGAGAATCATTTATTATAGCGGAGGATACCATGGAATTGCATAGAGCTGACATACCCTGTTATACACATAAACTAATATAAAAAAGACTCCAGGATGGAGCAGCCGCATACACACACATTCACGCAGGTGGGTCATGAGAGAAGGAGGCACCGAGAGCGAGGGCACCACCCGTGACATCATCATAGGGTGATCATTACACCGGGCCTTTCTGTGTGGAAATTAGATTAATTAATTACACCGCAAATTAACGCATTATAAAAATTAATGCAATTAATTATGGGTGGCAATTCAATGCATGCGCTTTTTAAATTTGGCTTGCAGGGCCTTTGAACGGCAAGTTTATTTATAAAAATGTGATGGAGCAGGTCCATTCTTAAGAGCGTTGTCCCCGGGGAGAGCACGTGAAGACGTGCATGCCCGTTTCTGTATCTGTTGCGCTCTGCGCGCCGAACCCTTTTCATTACCAACCATAAACTAATTCCCATAACCTCTCCAGCATGTTCTGCCGCGACTAAGGGTGCCCACTTAGAAGCACCAGTTTTGCCCATCCAGATTGCGCTAAAATCGATCATTTACTTCTCCTCATGCTGTCGCCTTCTCCCTCCTCCCGTGGTGCATTCAGGCAAACCCGAACACCTCTGCACCGGTAGTTTAAATCCTACAGTTTTGCGGGTACCGGCAATTATTTCGGGCAATTATTTGTATTCTCTGTATATTTGAAGCTTTGTATATTATTTATTGACATTTCATGAAAGCTACTGTACTTCTGGTGCTCATCTTTTGGCACCAGAAATATTAGCCATTTAATAGTGGAATGGTGTAAATGAGCTTTCGAATGAATGTTATGTAATGTGGGAGGGGAAATGGGGGTATAGAGGTGCACTCTGCAGGTCTGCCAGCAGTCTTGTCTTGGTTACAGTGGAGGTAACGTGCACAGAGAGAAAGAGAGCGAGCCAAAGACTGAAAGACTTAAGGGGGAAATCTGCAGTCTTTTCACTGTACCACTATAAATATTTTTTCACGCACGTTTGACTCCTTTTTTGCACTGAGGGAGAGCACAATAAACCACCTAAAAAATGTATTAAAATGTGATTAATTAGAGTAATTAATTACAAATACTGTAATTAGTTAGATTCATTTTTTTAATCGCCTGACAGCAGTAATAATATATTGTCTACATCCTTCTTGAACTCGAAACTGCTCTATGCCTTTTTAATTAAACAACAAAGTACAGCAAATATTATATTAAAATATTTATTCAATTTTGTCCTTGTGTAGCGGAGTTGCTGTTCCTGTGCTGGGGCAGCTCTCTCTGGACGGCTGTGAGGCCTGTACCCTCTGCCTTTCACGAGCCTCGTTACATGGGCATCGCCATCCACAACGAACTGCTGCTCTCCACCATGTTCCACCTCTTCAGGTATGCATATCATATATTGTTTATATACTGCCAAAATAACATTATAAAAGTTTTTAAAAATGACTCTCATATATTCCTTCAGGTTCACGTTCCCATCTCTGCACCCTGACTGGATGCTGCTGTTGTGCTTCACTCACACTCACTTCACCATCACAGTGACACTCGCCCTACTCTTTCTGCCAAAGGTAACGTGCATAACATAATACAGAACCAAAAGCATATGTTTCAGCTTCGCCAGAAGTGTCTCATGATGGCTGATGGTGCATGCGGCAAATCTGGGTTGATTGGGGTATTAAAGCAGTCAAGAAACTCATCTCTTCAAAACTGCTTTCAAATAACAGTGTATTTTTACTTACTGTACCTTGCTGTATGTTATTTTGTTAGTCCTTTGAGTGTATTTATATTTGATTTTATTTATTTTGTATAAAGCTCATATGAACCCATAGTTTAAAATGAGAGGAGTAGAAAACAGAGTTCTAGGTAGCATTCCCTTTTCCTGTATAACATCTAATGCAGATTGATTACGGTTAATATCGCTGTAATTATTTGGTCAATCCACAAAGTCTACCTTATTGTACTTATACTGGAAATACTATATGTCCTTGTCTTTGAGAGGACATATATACAATTGGCTAAATCAAATCTCTCCCGCCCAGACCTGGAAAGTCATCCACTCGCTCATCTGCTCCCATCTAGATTATTTCAACTCCCCCCTCTCCGGCCTTGACACAAAATCTATCTCCTGCCTCCAACTGGTTCACAACACAGCAACTAGGCTTCTTACTGGTTTTAACCAACATATCACCTCAGTTTTAGCTTCAGTTCATTGGCTGATTGTACATTTTAGAGATGATTTTAAGATTTTACTGATCATATTTAAAGTTAGTTTAGGTCATGCACCAAGTTACATCTCAAAACTTGAAACCTCCTACAAGCCTCCCCACAGTTTTAGATCATCAGGCAGGTCCCTGTTAGCTGTTCCAAAGTTGAGGCAACGGACCGAAGTTGACCTTCTCGGTCTGAGAGCGTCGGCTTTGGAATGACCTGCCTGAGAAAAAAGGTTGCCATTTGAACATTTTTAGACAATGTTGCATGTCCTATGAAAATGGGACAAAAATCTTTGGGGGCGCTATAAGGGTGCATTAGCTATTCTAGGGAAGGCTAGTGCCCCCTCAAACCCCCCCATGGCATCAAAGATAAGCTTTTTACTGATGATGCTAGTGCTTATGCTTCTCTTTTTAAAGTGAATTTTTTTACTTGACTGACCTTCATCTAATGTTTTTTACTTTGATATTCGTGTTTGGTATTTATTTTGTTATTTATTTAGTAATGAAACAGTTTGATCCGACTTTAATTATTCTGCTAATTAATCCCTCATTGTCTGCTTCATTATTTATTTTTTATGCTTCTTTAGTGTATGCTATCTTGCTGCTGAATTTGTGTTAGGCTTGGTCTGGATTACATTAGCTAGAGGATTTAATGTGCATGTTTTAGATTATACTGAATAATATGACAAATTTGTGGAGCCAGTAAATGATAAGGCCCAAGATTAGTGGAAATTATAATATTTTGCTGGATTCTAGAAGGCCATGACCTCAACATATTTAGTAGTTTAATTCACTGATTGGCTTGCTTCGTACCTTGTGTCTAGTTCCTGTATGTGTCCACACCGGGTCGTGAGGAGATCGCAGCTGAAGTGTACGAGGACGAGGTGGACCTGAGGCGTTCCTATCTAAACAACAGTTTCACCTCAGCCTGGAGCGAACACAGTGTGGACCCAGAAGACTTCAGGGTAAAACATGAAAGATACCAGCAATACTACAGAGAGGACAGGGACATTCCACAGGGCAACAAGAACAAATGAATATTCATGGATTTCAGAGTGTTGAACAGTGGGGCCTCACCTCTGCCTAGAAATTAACCACTTTATGAATGGTCCTCAAAATGAAACCCATGAATAATCTTAATTCAATCGCAATCAAACAATGATTAAGATTAAACTGTACTTTCAGAAAAAGTAAACCATTGACTTAAGTTTGTATTTTCTTATGGTTGTGATTCATGCTGTTGTCATTCATGCTGTTTTGTACAGGGCGCCAGTAAAATTGTTCAATTCTTTAAAATGTTACTGCTACAATTACTGCATAATTCATTTTCACATCTTCCTACGTTAGCTGTTATCATATTTTAGAATATCAGTTTGACTGTTTGATAAAGGGTAGGTATTTATTTCCCATATTCCTTGCTTTCAGAAATGTTTCCATATCCATTTGAGTTATTTTTATCTGTTTTTCTTATTTATTATTTTCTTACTGGTGCCATTTACATAATTGTGTTTTTGGTCGCTGAGTGTTATTTTCTGCTTTGTCTATGGATATTATTAGGAACCTTAAGAGGGTATGCAAAGGTCCAGGTTTATTACATTACATAAAAAAACGTATTTGTCTTTTATTTTATTATGAGTTTATTAGGAAGAAAGGGGCAGGAGACCTTTCAAAATAAACAGTCCAACATATTAACACATTTTGGTACACTTTGAGTACTGAAAATGAGCAAAAAGATGATCAAGTATCACCTTTTTGTTATGAGCACAAATGAAAATAAGCCTCTCACCAAATTGATTCAACACCACTGGTCTATCCTCCCCTTTTCTCCACATTTAACTGTCTTTGCTGTGAAGTGCTTCTCTTATTGTCTTGTCCTATTCATAACCATTCCATTCTCTCCTCTTCCACCCCTTTTTGCTTCCTCTGTGCCCCAGGATGAACTGAAGAAGCTATACGCCCAGTTAGAAGTCCACAAGACCAAGAAGATGGCTGCCAATAATCCTCACCTCCCAAAGAAACGCAGTTCTCGATGCGCAATTGGACGATCCATCATAAAACGTATCACAGAATTCCCGGAAACTGTAAGTCGCCAGTGCAGCAGGGAAGACAAGGATGGGTCATTCCGAAGTCGGAGTATTTGCCATTCGGATTCATTCAGGAGAAGTCCGGATAATGCTAGCATCAGTTACAGGAGTTCAGTATTAACACCAACGCCGTCGATTCGCAAGTCTCAAAGCGACCATCATTCCGTTCAGGAAAATCAGCCATCTTTGCGCGATACATCAAGGTTAAGACCAGATATGATCAAAAGATGTTCACAAAGATCAGAAACTGACTCATTGGATATGCCACCTGGAGTGTGCAAATCAGCAAGTGCACAAAATTTAACCATAGATACAAATTTGCTTTACCCAGACCATACAAGACTGCACAAGACATGGAGTTTGACAACAACACCTACACATTCAGTTGAAAATATTATCAATGTTGAACGATCCAACTCAGTGCTTTCAAAATCAAGGGAATTCATATCTATTGGTGAGCAGACGAGAAGCGCTTTGCAATCAGAGTCCTTTGACAGGTCAGAAATATGTCCATGGGAAGTAGAGCTGGACCATTCCACAGACAAAAATCAAAAACATGTAACTATCGCAAATTTGACTGAAGACAAAGAAGGAGAAAACATGTCATCAGCCTCTTCTGTAACACTGATATGTCCATGGGATCACCTACCACCACCTGTTGAAAAGATGCCATCTGAGGACCTAGAATCACCAAAACCACAGCTAACAGTGTCTGCTAGTGCACCTGCAACTCCACAACCTAAAGCATTCAAAGATCATCGAGTTTTCTCATTCAGAGCCGCTACGACAAAATGGCTATCGGTAAAATCGTTTGTGGAATCTATCGATTCATCAAATAAGTCTGGCAGTTTAAGTCGGGAAGATTCCCAAAAAAGTCACGACAGTGCTGCTACTACTTCAAGACTTGGAATGTCGAGTAGTAGTAGGCGTCCAAGTGATGAGAGGAAAACATTGCAAAAGAGTATGACCATGATAGATGGGAAGCCAAATCTTGTCAAGCAACATGCTATTAGGTTATCTTCTGGTGAATCTTCTGATAGGAGTCCTATAAGGCTAGCTGTTGTGAGATCTACAATTTGTCCATGGGATACTGAAGACGTGCAACGAGAGGCTATGCATGAAAATATCAGTTTGTCAAGGCAAAATAGTAAAAGAAGCAGTGGAAGTTCATGGGATACCGCTAGCCATTCAAGAACACCCTCAATGCATAGAAGAGGTAGTAAAAGGCTAACTCCAGCTCGTAATGTAGCAGATAGTACAAGACAGCAAAGTATTAAAGCTGAAGTTTGTCCATGGGAAGTGTCTGAAAGGGTCAATATTTGTCCATGGGAGTCCCAAGAGCAAGAAAATAAAGTAATGCAACAAGGAAGTGCTCGTGGTGATGTTTGCCCATGGGAAACTGAAGCCATGCCTGCCACTTCAGCTGTTCATAAAAAAGTCCAAGCAGAGCCATCTTTGAAACGCAGTACAGACATTTGTCCTTGGGAGTCTGCCGAACTGCAAGTACCTGTAATCAGACAAGACAACGAGTATGCCAATGTTTGTCCGTGGGAAAGCCCAGAAGTTGTGTACGAGAATTTGAACACAGTGGGTTCTAAGGGATCACTGAAGGTGCCTCACAAGCAACCCCAAATCATGAAAACAACGTTATTTCCAGATGCACAAAAAGATAGTCATTCCAAGTCACCAATGCATTTAGGAGTATCAATGTCCAAGATGGTCGAAAGCTGTCCGTGGGATTTTCCAGATCCGCCTCCACTTTTAGAAACAATTTGTCCACAGGAGGAAGGAAGTATGGAAACCTTAACTGTCACAAAAAAGGACTCAACAACACAAATGACTATTAAAGTAGATGTGTGTCCATGGGAAAGCGAACAGCAAGGAAGTTTAGAAGATGCTAGAGAAGGTAGTTCAGTACAGGGTAAAGATAGGGGTAATATTTGTCCATGGGAAGTAGAGCAACCTGCACATGTTGCCAGTACCAAGATGGTTGCACAATCACAAGAAAAAATTGCAAGTGTATGTCCTTGGGAGAGCCAAGAAAAGTTGCCAAGTCAAGAAGCAACTTATGCAAATGTTTGCCCATGGGAAACCGAAGGAGGCAGTGAGAAAAAACAACAAAAACAGTCCAAGCAAAGTTCGGGAGGTCAGTCAAGTAGAAAGCAAGATGGTAGAGTAGACTTATCTCCCTGGGAACATGATGATTCAAACATTGTGAAAATGCAAGAAAGTGTTAAACCTAACATTGTACAAAAGCAAGATAGTAGTAGTAGTAGTACTAGTAGTAGAGCCAATATTTGTCCATGGGAGACTCAAGATGCAAAAGTTCTTAAAAAGCAAGACAGTTCAAATCGTGCTAATGTATGTCCTTGGGAAATTGAAGAACCAAGTATAGTTAAACAGGATAGTGGCAGAAGCAAAGATACAAAGATGGTGAAAAAGCAAGATAGTACAACTAGCAGTAGAGTTGATGTTTGTCCATGGGAGGTACAGGAGCCCAAACTGGTCAAAAAGCAAGAAAGCGTTAGAGCTGATGTTTGTCCATGGGAGGAGGAAGTCTCTCAAGTTCACAATGTAACAAAAGACCTTAGCAAACAAGATGGTGGTAGCAGAGTTAACGTTTGTCCATGGGAAAGTGAACAGCCAAAGATGGTTAAAAAGCAAGATAGTAGCAGTAGCAAGGGTGAAGTTTGCCCGTGGGAAGTACAGGAGGCCAAAGAGGTAAAAAAACAGGATAGTAGGGCTGAAGTATGTCCATGGGAAAGTGAAGATCCTCAAGTTGTCAAGAAGCAAGACAGTGGCAGGACAAATGATCAAAAAGTGTTAAAACAGCAGGTGAGTGAACAGCCAAAAGTTTTTAAAAAACAAGAAAGTAGTAGTGCTAGGGATGATGTTTGTCCATGGGAGAGTGAAGAACCAAAAGTTGGCAAAAACCAAGAAAGTGTTAGCTGTAGCATGGCCGATGTTTGTCCATGGGAAGTACAGGGGCCCGAAGAGGTAAAAAAGCAAGCAAGTGTTAGCAGTAGCAAGGCTGATGTTTGTCCTTGGGAAGTACAGGAGCCCAAAGAGGTCAAAAAGCAAGATAGTAGGGCTGAAGTATGCCCATGGGAAAGTGAAGAACCACAAGTAGACAAGAAACAAGACAGTGGAGGCACAAAGGAACAGAAGCTGCTCAAAAAACAAGAAAGTAGTGCTAGTGCTAGGGGTGAAGTTTGTCCTTGGGAAATACAAGATTCTGAAGTGAAAAAGAAAGATAGCAGTGGTCGAGTAGATGTGTGGGAGACGGAAGAACAAATTGTAACTCGACCAAGACAGGATAGTAGTGGTGGAGAGGTGCGTTCAAGAACCCATTCGGTAACGTCCCGGACTCCATCTGTGAGTGACTCTCCCAAAAATCATGGAAGAAGTAGCATAGGAGAGGTTTCACCAGAGCATGGAGCAGCAGAAGTAGAGGGGAAGGCGAATCTTGCTTTAGGACGTAGAGATGGTATTTGTCCTTGGGAGATGAGCAGGAGTAGGTCTGGATCGTTCACGGATAACACATCAGACGTTTTCACGTGGGAGCCAGAGAATATACCCGAAGAGGAGGAGGAAGATGGAGATGCAGAGTCAGCTGCAGAGGCACTCGTGTTCCCGCCTGATTTGTGACATTGTTGGCATTATGGTTGACTCCTGCCCCTTTGAAATGGATAGAAGTTTTGATGTAAGTTGCAGACTGGACATTACAATTATGACAGGGAGCAACTGAATAACAATCATCTTCAAACAAGTAATTTAGTCCACTCTTTGGCATTTTGAAAGTGCAGAAATATTAAGTGAGTGAAGTAAAATATTTAGGTTGTATTTGTTAGAAATTTTGCAAATCACCTGGACTATTGACATTAGAAATTACTGCGCGTGTCTAGTGAATAAGCTAATATTAATAAAATATTACACAAAACATATTTATTATTCAAGATTGAGAGATGGTAGTTGAAACAGAACATAAAAGCTGGCAATTTCGTGAATCATATTCTGCCTGCTTGCTAAAAATAAAACATAAAATATTGTTTGTAAAGCAGGCTTTTAGTCTTTAATAAGTAATTTTTTAGGCTTTATAATGAAAATATTATACTAATTTTGAGAACTAAATACTGCATTGTAAAAGTAGTGAAATTGACTTCCAGACAGAATAACAAATATATAAAGGTTTTTTTGTTTCACTTTAGTAACTTTAATTTGAATATCTCATCTCTACATGATGAAGTGATTGCATTCCA
The DNA here is from genome assembly GCA_036785185.1 of Paratrypauchen microcephalus. NCBI lineage: Eukaryota > Metazoa > Chordata > Actinopteri > Gobiiformes > Gobiidae > Paratrypauchen > Paratrypauchen microcephalus. Next base: position 466,448 of record JAVJIX010000156.1, on the reverse strand, counting down.
TTTATGTATGTATGTAAAATATATATCATAAAAGGTATGTTTTTACCTACTTTTTAGCTCATTCAAGCTGGTTGAATCTTGCATTTCTGAAATGGCAATAGGCAGGCACAAAGACAATATAGGATATACATTGAAAAATGGAGTGGAGCTTAAATATCAGCTGTATGCTAAATGCAATTTTTTTTTTTTTTACATTTGTATCATTCTATTTAACTCATTATTTTGACTTCTTTGTTAGTAATTCAAAGGATGAACACTCAAAAGGTTAATTGTTAGTGTACTTTATATCAGCTATAACCGATTAAGCAGCACATTTACATAATTTTACAGCTACTTTTGGTCAATCTGTGATATTGCATGTTTGTGTGTCTCACGAGTGAGCATGTTGTAATTTGTATTGATAATTTATAAAATATTTACATTGGTTTACTCTCATTGATCTTTGTAATGTTTGTCCAAGATTGTTACTGCTTAAGTTGTTTGCATACTATATTTTTGTATTTTTAAACATGGACTTGACATATATTCAAACAGAAATAAATTAACTGAAATTTAAACTAGTTGTTACAGCTTTTGTACTGATAAAACATATAGGCATAGAAACTATGTGAACAGATAGGAACTCAACAGACACTGTGTTAGCCTATGTATTTAACAATATAAAACAATTTTTGCTGTACATTATAGATTCTCAACTGGTGGGAAGGGTCCATAGATGTCAGTGCATGTCCTCAGTTGTTAGCCTCATACATTATAAACACACAATATTTAACAAATAATTTTTATTTATACATCTGGTTGGTTTGAGTATTGCAATTACGATAATTGGGTCTTTTAGGTAGAATAAACTGATGTAAGTTACTTAAGTTATGAACTTAAGATTCGATAGTAGTATGTAAAAAGAAATTACAAGAATAAAGTGACAAGATCATTTGCGATCGATCGGGGGCACACTGAAACCAACTAAAGCTGGACTGTAGGCTTGCACTGGTCCATACGTTTTATTATCACAGTCTCAATGTTTTTTCAAAGAGAATAGCCTCCTCTAGTGGTTACTTGTACCACTGCACTGCCTCAGGTTTTGGTACTTGGTAGTTCTGAGAGTCGAACTCTTCCCCTGGCTTCAGTTCTGGACCAGGAATTCGTATAGTCTAAAAGAAAAAAGACATTTTTATGAATCAAATTTGAATGTAATCAAGATCCAATAATTTTAAATAATCAATGATCAACTTCAGTCTTTTTAATTGAGAGGTCTACAGACTAAACGTGGTTCTGACTGGAGGTATAAATTTGATGAGATCTAGAGTGACCGGTTACCTTAATAATAGGATCTTTGGCAGGAGCCCAAGATGGCACTATCTTCCCATGGAGTCTCCAGCTTCCATACGGGTTCACTAGGTGGCGCTCTATCACCAGATATTCCAACACATCTTTTGGCTGATCATCTC
>JAVJIX010000156.1:455000-460000 GCA_036785185.1 Paratrypauchen microcephalus | reverse complement strand
TTGACTTGCCCTCCAATGTGTAAAATACCAAATGGAGGTCTCCCTCTTATTAGAGAACTGTAGGAGTTTGAAAAACTGAATCTACTAATTTCAAGACTGTTTTATTTTAACATAAACAAAGAATGCAATGCCTGTGTGATTGCTCTTAAAGACATCCCATCGATTAGTCTAGTGTTTCCCAACCTTTTTTGTCTTGTGTACCCTCTGAGCCTTTTTGTCATACCTTTGAGTACCCCCTCACTCATACGTGTTGATAATTCTCCAAAAGTAGAACGTGACACAACAGATTATGAAATGAAAATCATTTTATTTCATCTCCTTAATTTGAAAATTTAATTCTCAGGCATTTTGTCTCTTTTCTTTAACTCAAATTTACTAAAATTAAAAAAATCTCCCCTTGCGCCTGGCAGCGACACTGCCGAGTACCCCCTGCAGTGTGCTCGCGTACCCCTAGGGGTACTTGTACCCCTGGTTGGGAAACACTGGATTAGTCAACTAAAAAGGGGGTGCGGCAAAAGCTCATATCTTTGTGTCTGACCCAAAATGGTTTGAATGGAAAACTTTGCTGCAGTTTTGAATCTTGATGAGATTGTTGATGTTGTAGGGCATCATGTTTAATAATAGCCTACTTTACAATGATGTAATACTAATGTACTGATAACAATGTAAAAATCAATGTTATCACTCAATCACCTCTGTTTTAGTTATCTCTGTTCATTGGTTTGAGTGGATCAGACAAAGCCATGTTGAAACTTCTTTGAATACTTGAATATTATGCCAAAAACTATAATAATAATAATAGTCGTGGCATATAAAGTATGACATATGAAATTATTTTAAAGATGCAAGGCAGTGACTGTGGGATATCTAAAAATGAAAAATGAATACCTTCTTACAAATCATAACTGTAACCAAAATTGGTCTCCAAAGTTGAGAGTAGGGTTGTACAATTAACAAGAAAAAAGTTCAGGAAGTTTATATTGAAAGCTTTTAGTTGCTTTTTACAAGTGAATATTAAATCAAATAGAATATTGTGATCAGTTTGATGGAAAAAAAAAGAGAAAAGAAACTTGATAGTTTAAAAAAAAATGCCCCAGGGCCATAATAATCACAATAATGACTAATTATATTTTCTTTGCACTAGCAGGGAATTCTTTTTTTTTTTTTTCTCCAATATAAGACTTAAGGTGTAAAAGTTAGAATTTTGAATTTCTGTCACTCATAACAGATGAAAAGTAACTACTAAAGTGTGTTTTGCTGTTTATATATTGTAGTTTATTGGTTTTTAACAATTCCGTAGGTTTAGAATAGTTTTGTGGTTTAAATCTGCCCTTGAGCTATTGTGTCTTTGGCAGTATTGTTTATCTATATCTATATTTACTTCAGCAATATATCGCACTTCTAAATTCGTGACACGCCTACCCACGCCCAGCTCTAGTTGTAAGTTAACATATTTTAACTATTTGCATACATGTACTTGGTGGTAGTTTAATTCAAAATGAGCCTCTTTTTGGATTGATATCCAGGCATGCCCAGGCTTGTCTCTTTAATTGGAGTCTTAAGCATTAACACAAATGAACAGGCACAGACACAGAGACGCAGCCATCACATCACATCTCATCAGTTAAACTCCCATGACATCCTCTGAGCGAGAGAAACCAAGGCTGGACTTAACCTCTGAATAGTTGTCATACTACTGTACAAACTATAACAGAAGAAATGGAAAATATATGGTGACATTGTTCTTTTGAAGATACACAAAACATAATGATGATACTGTCTATAAAAATTCTGCAACTATTAACTATCTCCGTTTCTGACCCAAGCTCCACACACAAGACTACACCTGAGTTTATACAAAATAAATACATTAACTAACTAATGCAGAAAATAAACTATGAATCATGAGTGTAATCTCCCGTTTACATAAAAAATACCAAAATAAATACAGGGGGTCCTCGGGTTACGACGGTCTCGGGTTACGACGTTTCGTGGTTACGAACGCGCCCCCATTAAAAAAAATATGTATATATTACGCGTCATTCCGTCTTAGGCGGTTTAGCGTGGTAAGAGATGTAAAGAAACGTGAACGGCGCACGGCAGAAGAATACGCTCTGTTGTGGTTGTAGGGAGAAGAAGACGGCCTCGTGTGCCTGCCCAATGTGGGCGGAAGTACCTGATGTGGGCTCAGATCTGCTCCTATGAAAGCGGCAGTGATAACCAAGCAGCGTAGTGGTCTAATTATTGAGATGGAAAGGTTATTGGTGCTTTGGTTGGAAGATCAAAGGCAAAATCCGGTTTACGACGAAATTCGGGTTACGACGCGTCTTAAGAACGGATCAACGTCGTAACCCGAGGACCCCCTGTACCCAATACCTAAAGTCTTTCTGCTGTTATCCCATTTAAATAAATAAATAACATGATTAGTTGACCAATACTAATTTTGTCATTGGTCTATTAATTAACTTAAACAGAAACTTGTTATCAAAAAAGGGTATTTATAAAGTGATATTTTTGCACTTTGATTTTAGTGAAATATTGCCTGAATGGAAAAGGCTCAATACTACATTTCTTTACCATTAAAAAAATAATAATAATAATTATATATATATATATATATATAAATAAAAAAAATATTTATTATATATATATATATATATATATATATATATATATATATATATAAATTATTTATTTATTTATTTCACCCTGCTATTTTCTGTGTGTGTTTTTTAAAGAATATTGAAACTTTCAGTAAGTATCTTAAGTCTCAATTAGTATCTCTGTATTGATAATTTTGACATCCCCAGCCCTGCGTAATAGGCAGTGAGGAATGATAGTCTTTTGATGGGTTAATTGGGTCTTGTCTAAAGCATTGTTTTCACTAGGGACGCCATGATTGTATTGGTCAAAATATTTAAACCTGGTGACCTGTTTGCCCCATCAGTGATCTACAATCACATTTTAAAATAAGGAAAGCTTAGTCATGATCCAAGAAGACAGTGGCCTTCCACTATTTTGACATTTTATGGCTTTGGATGGAATGTTCCACAATATGACATTAATTAAATTATCACATTTTATATATATATATATATATATATATATATATATATATATATATATATATATATATATATATATATATATATATATATATAAATATATTAATATATTAATATATTAATATATTAATATAATATAAAAAATGGTTGCAAAGGGGCGGAAAATTTCCATGGAAACTTTGGCGTGGGAATTTTCAAATTGGTAACTTTGCACAGAAGTTTTGGGAATTTATGAGAATTATTGTGAGTCATATACCAACATAAATATAAACATTTTATTTTGTCATCAGCAAGCATTATTGTAAAAGGGAGACAATTAAAACGCATGACTCACATGATTTATCTGGTTTCTCAGTAAGCTAGCTCTAGCACATTTTGCAGTAGCTAGCATCATAAGATATCATCTTCAGTGAAATGGCGCAAATCTAGTTTACCAGAATTCTTCAGAATTGTAGAAGTTATTGTGCATGTGATAAAGGAATGCAAAATGCATGTAGAGGGTGTGGCTCGATGGCTCTGCAGAAAATAGTGTCCTACTTTATTCACAGAAATTGGATTATTTTGGCCAAGATTATGCCACAATATTTTTTCTACCAACTATATTGATGCCCCTAACCTTCAACTTTGATCATTCCCAGTTTATTCCCGAAAATTCCCATGGAAAGTTTCCATCTTTTTATTTATTTATTTATTTATTTGAAAAACATACATTCTTACTGTGGGTGAGGTCAACCCTCTACTTTTTTTTTCTGTAACTTGGCCTGGTTGCACCTCCATGGAGATAAGTTTAGGCCTACTGTGAAACATTCCAGGCAGAGCAATAAAATCTCCATGGAAACAAACAAGTAGCAGACCCTCCACCAGAAAAGTTACTTCTCCATTTACTGTACATTTTGTTGACAAGTAAAAAAAACTATGTAATTTCAGTTGTTATTATAGAAAGATCCCATCCCTGTATTTTCATGGGTCTCCTCTTTTCTGTATTTACAGGTGACACAATCAACCAATCAGATTGTGATGAACTGCGCTGACATTGATATCATCACAGCCTCGTTTTGTCCACAGGGAGCAGAAGGTCGGTCTATTTGAGCCAATGAATCAAGGTTTACATGAGACTTTTGGAAAGATGCATACTTTTGGAAATAAATGTAACTGTATTTTTTTCTGACAAGTATTCCGATCAGATTTGCAATATATATTTAAAAAGAATCTGTTCAGAATGCACATTGTAAACCACACCATTAACCTTTGAGAGAAGACATGTTTGTAGATGTCTAAACAGGTACAAGATTTTTCTATAAAAAGACACATTTTATTATCTATTTTGTATTCTTTTCAATTTGATGAATATATTTTGCAGTACTTGTTTAGACTTCAGGGTTATTCTTGTTGAGTTCACCCAATATGTATGTGTCGGAGTAGCCACTTTATCAATTTTAGTATCAATAACTTATAGTTTATCATTAAGTTTTTAGGATATTCAATGTTCTTATTTTTGTGTTTTTATAGAAATTAACGCCACAGGTTTCAACTATCAAAATGAAGATGAGAAAGTCACCCTGTCATTTCCTAGTGCGCTACAGAAAGGTGAAGGCTCTTTGAAATACACCTATTGATAGATTTATATATTTATTTTTGAGAATTCATTTTCAAACTCTGTAATATATTTTTGTATTCCAGGGTCCGGCACATTGAAGATAGACTTTGTGGGAGAACTCAATGACAAAATGAAGGGATTCTACAGAAGTAAATACACGACAGCAGCTGGAGAGGTCCGTTATGCCGCTGTCACACAGTTTGAGGTAAGACAACCAACAACCTTGTCAAAGGTATAGCTATTTTGGGACTATGCATTGATTTGTACTGTGTACATAAATTCATTGCACAGTTTTTTTCCTGAATGATATGAAAAGGTTGGATTATGATGGCAAAGAC
>JAVJIX010000156.1:447500-450000 GCA_036785185.1 Paratrypauchen microcephalus | reverse complement strand
TTTTAGCCATGGGGGGGGGGGCCCAAACAGGGTAGGGGAGCTCACATTAACGTTCAAAAACCTCAGAAAGTGAAAATTGGGACCTTTAAGCAAATTGTCATGAAGCCTGTAAATGTCAACATTTACATTTACATAACAGCACAGCTTCCCTCCTGAACTGGTTCACTGATGTCATCACAATTAGATTTACAAATTTGTAAGCCAGGTGTTGGCAAGTAAATTTGGCCCCGGGCCAGTTTCTCTCCCCGTAAGTGACTGGTAGCTTGTAATATTTTTGATGTGAAGCACAAAATTAATTATTATTGTTCAGTGCATTTTCCAGAGAGCACAGAGTAGCGTCATAAGTTAAAATAGCGACGTTTTTAGTGTGATCTGGCTCTGAATGTGAGTGGTGGACCGCTCATGTTTAACAAGACTTCTTTGCAAATTTTTCAGGTCACAATATCCCATCTGAGTCCAGACATTGTCAGAGCAGGTTGAGAAAAGAAGGCAGGAAAAGCAGAAAAGACGATTTCTTACCAGCTGTTTGAAAAGAGCGAGTCTTTTGTCCTGTAGTCTGGAGCCAACCCTTATGCTCCGGCGTTGGTCCTTTAATTAGAAACTCTTGCTTCGACCGAAAGTCCAGTTTAGAAAACAGATTGAGCTTTAATATGAAATCTTCCTCCATTTTAAAAAGTAGGGCCAGATAAGAAGAAAATGTGAAGTTGAACGGATTATTACACTTGACTTGCTAACTCTAAATTGTATCTTGCTGTCACTTATTCTAATCTGCTGCCCAAAGAGTTGCAAAAAGAATCCCTGGGCTCATCAGGGCCCCTACCATGAGGCCAGGTAACTACGTGCCTCACCCGGCGCCTTTTTATAGCTGCTTTAGTGCAGTATCTGTCACTGCTGAGCTACAGCACAGTCAGTCCACAGGCACTTCAGTCAGGCACGAACGGCTAGTGCCTCTCTGCACGTCTCTTCTCACTATTTGAACGGTAAAAGTGAAAATTCTGTGATTCTGAATAAAAAAGAATTAAAATGGTGAAGTTAAATAGAAAATAACTTTATAGTAAAAATCATTGGATAAACTTAACCTATTTTTTCATTTTACTTTTTTTTTTCTCTGTGATGACCTCCAATGACCACATGTCACTGACATACACATACAACATTATATTGTGAAAAACACAGAAAAACGGTTTGTCCTTACTGTGAGTGGGCCTGCATCTCCAAAAAACCTGACATATTTGACCTGGCGGAGGGCGTATTCCTGCGTTTTTCCATGGAAATATTGTTCCTTTGGCTATAATATTTCAGTGTATTGGATACAGTGTAGTGCCGTCTCCATGGAGAATGTTCTGAAGTATGGTGTCAACTTTATACATCCCTGTAATCATGCAGGCGATGTGCCACCTCCAGAAAGTTTAATACTTGCTAATAAAATTCAGTATTTCAGTCTGCTATTTTTTTTAAATAAAATTTAAATTGGGTGTCAGTAGCAGTGGTACTTTAAATATGATAACTTATTATGATACATTGTGCCAATATATCAGATTTCAAATTTCCCTCTTTTTGACACTTGTTTCATGCCCGCTTTGTCTATGAGATTATACTGTCATTTGTCCTTTAGTCAAAAGTCAAAACTGGCCCCACCCACTGATTATACTGTAGGTTAGGATGTTCTTTAATGATTTGCCTTATTATAACCAACTCAGCTGTTAAGCAATATTTGTTTTTACCTTGAAGCGTATCACCTTCTGTAGCAGCTGCTAAGGGGTCTATTATTCCATTTTGCATGCTTTGCGTTTTTTATGGGGATACTGATACTAGCCCTAATAACAAAACAGCTCTATCTACCTTTATTTATGGAAAGTTAGATGGACCATTCTCATGGTTGTAAATGATGTCATCTAAAGGCACTTATGTAAAAATGATTGATTGTGAAGTCTAAGACTTTCAGACTTTTATTACAAAATGTGTGAACCAGTTAAAGCTAAAACCATGGATGTCTTTTCAATGTAAAGCACAAAATAACAATCTTATTATTATTTTTGTCAAATTAAATGTAGTAAAAATGAACAGACACATTAAGAGTTACCTCCCAAACAAGGGTATAAAGTGATATTTCTGCAAGATTGTGGTCCATTCAGTTTTTGTGTTATATTTGCCACGACCAAAACATTTACAGGCACAGGCAGTATTTTGTCAATATTGTCAGTATTGCGTTATTAATATAATGATTACTTTTGTCTCCAGGCCACAGATGCACGCAGAGCTTTTCCTTGTTGGGATGAACCTGCCATCAAAGCTACGTTTGACATCAGCCTGATCGTCCCCAAGGATCGCGTCGCCTTGTCAAATATGGTACTCACACACAGATACAAAAGAAATATGAAGCATTCGTGAGCTTAGAGGTAACTTGGATAGTAGTGTTATCATGAATCAATACACAAATTCCAATTCTATTTCCATAGTAAACAAAGGACTCTTTAATGATTTTGATACCATAATAGAA
>JAVJIX010000156.1:387500-445000 GCA_036785185.1 Paratrypauchen microcephalus | reverse complement strand
CGAACCTGGAACCTTCTTCCTGTGAAACATGAGTGCTAGCTACTCTAACTTAAACTTGCATGATTTTTGGGTTGTATCTATTGGGTTGTCAAAAACTGCAACAATACCCATTTACTATGTGACACTAAATTTATTTTTGGAATTTTAATTCAAGCTGATTCAAGATTCAAGATTGTTTATTTGTCATATGCAGAATCAACACAAGGTCAACAATGCAATGAAATGCTTAGGATCAGAAGAACCGTTGACTCGCTAAGATAGTCAAGAAGTACTAATAACATGCAATAATAGTACATGGTAAAAAAAGTGTTGCAAAAGTGCAGGGGAAGAAGTAAACAATATAATAAACAATATAATAAAATATGTAATAAAATGTAATAAAAAAAATACAAGGTACAATGTATAAGGTGCAAGTAGGGTTAAATCAAATAAGGTGTAAGTATTTCACAGATTGCACATAATATGGTGTGGTGTAGGTGTTGCATGTGGATTTCGTATTGCACATAGTGTGGTATAAATATTGCACAGATTATTGCACAGGTAACAGTAGTTTACAGTGAGGTCGTGACAAACATGATACATTCATACAGAGCAGCAGCAGTAAACATATTATGCATAATGAAAGGTAGTTTAGTGCAGTATTATTGAGAGTTCAGTATTATTTAGAGTATTATCCAGAGTTCAGTAGTCTGACAGCTTGGGGGTAATAGCTGTCTTTGAGTCTTTTTGTGCGTGCTGGCAGGCTCCTGTATCGTCTACCAGAGGGGAGCAGACGGAAGAGTCCTTGTGCCGGATGAGTATGGTCCTTAGTGATGCTGCGTGCCTTACGCAGACCCCTGCTGTGGTAAATGTCCTGGATGGAGGGGAGACTGCTGCCAGTGATGTCCTCTGCCGCTCGCACCACCCTCTGTAGTGCTTTGCGGCTCTGAGCGGTGCAGTTCCCATACCACACTGTGATGCAGCCCGTCAACAAGCTCTCGATGGTGCACCTGTAGAAGTTTGTGAGGATGCTGGTGTTCATACCAAACTTCCTCAGCTTCCTCAGGAAGTAGAGTCTTTGTCGGGCTTTCTTAACCACAGTGTCTGTATGTAGTGTCCAGGACAGATCCTCAGTGATATGTACCCCAAGGAACTTAAAACTGCTGACCTGCTCCACCTCAGCGTTATTAATGGAGATGGGGGGGATGCTGGTCTACACGCTGTCTCCTGAAGTCCACGATCATTTCCTTAGTTTTGCTGACATTCAGAGAGAGGTTATTTTCCTGACACCAGCTGGTCAGTGATTTCACCTCATCTCTGTAGGCGCTCTCATCGTTGTTGGTGATGAGGCCTAGGATGGTGGTGTCGTCAGCAAACTTGAGGATGGTGTTGGAGCTGTGCCTGGCGGTACAGTCGTAGGTGAACAGGGAGTACAGGAGAGGGCTGAGAACACATCCCTGGGGTGCCCCAGTGCTGAGGACACGAGTGGTGGAGACGTGGCTGCCGATCCTCACCGCCTGTGGCCTGTTGGTGAGGAAGTCCCATATCCAGCAGCAGATGGACGTCCCCAGGCCCAGGGCGGTGAGCTTAGAGACCAGTTTGGGGGGGATTATGGTATTGAATGCCGAGCTGTAGTCGATGAAGAGCATTCTCACATATGTGTTTCCTCTCTCCAGATGACTGAGGGAGGTGTGGACTGCTAGAGCAATAGTGTCGTCTGTAGACCTCTTAGCTCTATATGCAAACTGCAGGGGGTCCAGGGTGTCGGGGAGGGAGTCACAGATGTGTCTCTTAATGATTCGTTCAAAGCACTTCATGATGACAGATGTGAGTGCTATGGGCCGATAGTCATTAGGACAGGATGCTGTGGGGGTCTTTGGGATGGGGACTACAGTGGAGGTCTTGAAGATGGTGGGCACGATAGACTGGCTCAGAGACAGGTTGAAGATGTTGGTGAACACCCCGGCGAGTTGGTCAGCACAAGCTCTCAGCACCCGTCCGGGGATGCCGTCGGGTCCTGGTGCTTTGCGGGGATTGCTGATATCAATACTGAAAACTGTACAATAAAATAGGACAAAGTTGTGCCTTTCCTAAATAGTTTTACAATGGTCTGGATCAAAATATTAACTAGTGTTATACCACAAGATGGTATTAAAGAAACTGCTGTACTTTTGCATTCAAACTTTTGAGCATCCTTTTCCTTATTATTGTAATTGAGTTTGAAATTGTAGTATCCTAACAGCACTAGTGCGCTTGACTGTGCCAGGGCAACTGTGGCTAGATTGAGACCTGAATGAGACTAAGGATTAATGCAAACCTAAAAGTGGAAAAAACATCATTATTTGCTAAATCTCTGACCACACAGCATTAGTTTTAATATGGAAACTGCTGTATAAAAGCTACTGACATTTAGACTTTGTGAACAGTATTCCCTGAGCCAGTGCAGTGACCTTTACAGTCTGGCCCGGATAATGGAGCCACTTTGTTTGAGCGAAGGCCGACACAACATGAGAATCCACTTCAAAATATAAAGAGAGGAATCTTATTTCACCCGTCAGGGCTTCTAAATGTCACCACAGATTTTTTTGGTGAGTTTGATGTAGTAAAATGTTCTGTTACAAAGCTTAACACATAATTTGGAGGATTTTAAATGTGTATTGTGTAACTTTCTAATGGAGAGTCCACTAACTGCCTGTCTCTATGGAGACACATTGCTTTGTGTGAAATGTTGGCAATAAGCTTCTCTATCTCCATGAAGACAAGCCATGTTACAGGTCACATCTGTGCTGAGGCAAGCCCCCACAAAATGGAAATTAATGCTTTTCAAGTAGTTGATAATGAATATACTTGTATTTCCAAACTTGTTCACTGTCGCTATCTGTTGGAGGTGCTTTAGGCCTGGTTAGTTCTAGTTTAGATCTGTTTTAGTCCTGGTTAGTCTTGCTTTTGTGGACAGTTATCGGTCATTAATATCTGTCTGAGGTTAGACCTGGTTTACTAATTAGTCCTTGAATACTTCTGGTTTAGTGCAGTCCTAGTCAGTATACAGTGGTCTAAGGAAGGAACCATGTTGAACTGATGACCAATAGCCAATTGTAGTCTTGAGTTTTGACAGGAATCATTATGAAAAAATAAAGATCTAAAAAAAGCTTGAACAATGTTGTAGCCGTTTCTCCTCACCATTTACTCACCCAGAGTTGTATTTGGAGTGGTTTGTGCATGTATGAGCAATCTTTAATTTCTTATTTTCAAGACAGCATTTTGGCGATCAACTCCTATTTGCACCGCTACCGGTTTACGCCCACTGCTCTGTACTTGCTTTGTTCTCCAATTTTTATTTTCTTAATAGCTGATACACATACGATTCAGCAGCACTGCATAGTCATTTTGGTAAAAATTAAAAAAGAAATCCACTACTCGCAGTTAAGTTGCTTAAGATCAATATAGCTATTTAAAGAAGTCGAAATTATAGCATGATGAACCACGGACACGGGTGTTATAGATTATAACTACACTCAACAAAAATATAAACGCAACACTTTTGTTTTTGCTCCCATTTTTCCTGAGATGGACCCAAAGATCCAAAATTCACTCCAGATACACAACACTACCATTTCTCTCAAACATTGTTCACAAATCTGTCCAAATGTGTGACAGCGAGCACCTCTGCCCCGCCGAGACAATCCACCCCACCTCACAGGTGCGCCACATCAAGATGCCGATCCGACATCATGACCAGTGCACAGGTGCGCCCCAGACTGCCCACAATAAAAGGCCACCCCGAAATGTGCATTTTTTTTGCTTTATTTATGTGCATTTTTTTTGCACAGGGATCCAAGGAGCGCTCAGGGAGTTGGTGTGTTTGCTCAGACACCTAAAAAATTAGCGGGAACATTGGCCATGTCCCAATTCCAAGTATTACTAGTCGCAATAGAATAATATTTGTGTCTTTAGGGAACAAGGAGCAGACCACCCGGCTCATTGAGCTGAGGCGGGATCTGTTCCATTTCACAGACGGACATGTGATCCCCGGACTGCACTCAGGGCTGAGCGAGTATGCACCACCTCGACTGCAGACTGAAACCACACTCCGAACCGTGCACTCGCTGAATTGGGAAACGGCGAACATCGCAGAGTAGCAAGTGTAAATAATGGGTGGGGATTTATGACGATTTATGCAACGCTGGCCGACGAGAGTCCGAAAGAGGACAAAATGTAAAAAAGGAGGACACGTGACAGACGGTCTTACAGACAGCTCTAAAACCGGACTGTCCGGACGAAATCCGGACGAATGGTCACCCTATTTAGTCCTGGTTTAAACCTGGTTTAGTCTTGGTTTAGTCCTGGTTTAGTGCCGAAATAGATGCAGAAATAATCTGATAATATGACTCACCCATAAGAATGCGGTCAGCTCCATTCTAACAGTTTGCCGTGTTGTCTTTAATAATCCGGAGCTCCGGAGAAAAGGACATAATCCCGAACGTATCCCGTGTCCCGAGGCGAGAGTTCCTTCTTACGTAGCATTAACGTAGGAAGTTAAGGATTCTTCTTCTCTTAGAAATGCCGCGTAAATATCAGGCTCACAGCTGATCGGCAAACAGGCGCAAACACAACAGCGGTAATCGTCATGATTGGCGGGAGCGTGTATCGGTGCGTAATTATGCTGCAACATGATTGGAAGCTGGAGCGAACTGGCCATTTTGACTTAAAAACAGCGAAATTCGCCAAAAGTTTAGGGATTTTCATGCCTGATTGATAAAATGCCATAAGGGATGGAAGAAGGGATGCGCGTTTTAGAAGAAGGATGATTTTGACTATTTTTTCCCACATCCCCCATCCCCCCTCAACTCGAGTACTGGATGTATGGCACAACAATGGGCCTCAGGATCTCATCACGGTATCTCTGTGCATTCAAAATGCCATCAATAAAATGCACCTGTGTTCTTCGTCCATAACAGCCTTTGAAGAGGAGTGGACCAACATTCCACAGGCCACAATTGACAATCTGATAAACTCTATGCGAAGAAGATGTGTTGCACTGCATGAGGCAAATGGTGGTCAAATGGAGGTCAAATGGTGTGAGAAATGGTAGTGTTGTGTATCTGGAGTGAATTTTGGATCTTTGGGTCCATCTCAGGAAAAATGGGAGCAAAAACAAAAGTGTTGCGTTTATATTTTTGTTGAGTATATATAGCAGATTCAAGCACAATATATCTTCTTTAATTTATGCTCATAGGTGTAAAAATTCAAAATGACCTTGACAGGACTTTAAAGGTTTACTTTTCAAATCAATATATTGAAAGTAGGGCTGTCAAACGATTAATTTTCTTGATCGCAACTAATCTCAGAAATTTCATAGTTAATCGCGATTAATCGTGATTTATTTTGCATGTTTAAAATTGATATCTTGCAGTAAGACCGTTCGAATCTAAAGTTAAACTCACAATGCAAAGTATTTCTCACCATTTTTTTTTTTATTTCAAAAAAGTGCAGAGAAAGGAAAAAGTAACAATGAACCAGTAATAGTGCTTACTTTGAGAAATTGTAAATAAATGATTGAAGCCCGCTCGAGCTGCCTACGGATGCGTAGAAGGAACAAAATACTAGCAAACTCAAAATAGCGCGTTAACCGACAATGACTTTAATTAATACAACCAAATGAGCTGCATATGGATAGTAGAATTGCAGAAAATGCTGGCAAACTCTGATCGCAATTAAAAAAATTGTTCGCGATCATAACTTACATTAATTTAATCGCGATTAACGCGTTAATATTCCCAGCCCTAATTGAAAGTGATCTTTACTTTATTTCTATTGCGAACACTAGGGATAGATGGTAAATAATCCCCAGTATTAACCAAGTGCATTGTTGACTCTCAGCCTCTTTTTATTCCCGCTTTGAAGCTCACAATAAAAACATACAGTAGAAATGTGTTTTACCCATTGTAATAATTAACTACTATATGGTGTGACAATAACAGTGAAGCTACATTCTTGTCTCTTATTATGAAAGAGTTAATTTGGACTCTGGCCCAGAGCGGTCCCATTGTAAAATCATTCATCTCTGAAAATAAACCAGGAGTATTTGCTACTGTCTGACCTGCAGAGCTGTGGTCGCTTCAAAACAAAGAGCTGTAAAAGCTGTAAAAGGGTATTAAAGCTAACAGTCAGAGGCTGAACTGTAATATGTTTAACATCTGTCATTCATGCGTCGGTCTATAGGAAAAGGCTAAAAAGCAAGAGTGAAGCACTGATTTGTCCAAATAGTGCCATATGTTACTATATCAATATATTGCTTATTGTTATGAATATATTTAGTTTATTAGTAATATATTCATTTTTTGGGACAGCACTACAGTATTGTTGCTCGTTTATAGAAGGGAAACTTGTTTATGCAAGACATTTGACATATTCATTGTTCTGATTATTAAAATAGGTGTTAGATGTTAGGTTTGTGCAAGTAGTGCTTTAAGAAAGAAGCAGTTTAAAAATAGTGATACTGCAGAAAATCATGTGCAAAATATTTAAGACATACATTACACAATCATGCATTACAAAATTGAGCATTCGAAAATCGAGTATCTAATATTTTATCAAACTGGGACCTGTGATTCCCAGCTTTATATTTAAATATGATGACACTTTAAACATTGTTAAACATTATTTTCCATTTGTCAAGGGCCCACATTGACAGCCACATGTAGTTTACCATCACTATTAGGGATGCACGATATCTGCATTAACATCGCTATCGCCAATATTGCCAAAATTTTAACATATCGGTATCGGCCCGATGTGTAAAAGTGGGCCGATATTAACGACCGATATTTGACAGTACAGTAATCCCTCGAATTAACGTTTTCTCACATTTCTCTCTCTTGTTTAAACACTCAAACTTTCGTAGATTTTCAACAAAATGTATTAATAGTGAAGCGGGGGGAGGGCGGAGAAGTGTACGCGAGGACACGTGCGCTCATGCTCAAATCCATGATAGCTCATGACCGGCGCGGGGCTGCGAGCATGAGACCCGTGCCCAAACCCTGCCTACTCTAGACCAGGTCTAAACCAGGATTAAACCACCACGGGCTCTTGCATGCGTTCCTTCATGTGGAGGTTTGATGTTCTCGGACTGCGAGGCACATCCCCTTCCCTTGGGACCGTGTCGCTGCTAGCCTCAGCTGTGACTCAAAAACACGACTAAGAGCAAATCAGGCAGGAAAAGAACAGGTAGAGATCGTTTACAGAGGTATCCATATGCCGGCTGCATTTCCACAAACTCACTCGCCTCTGTTCGGTTGTAAAGGCAGTACATCAGTGAAGCTGCTGCTGCTAATAGCAAACCAGGAAATAGACCCGCACGCGGTGGTTTAATCCTGGTTTAGACCTGGTCTAGTCCTGGTTTAGTCCAGGTCTAGACCTGGTCCAGTCCTGATTTAGTCCAGGTTTAGTCCTGGTCCAGTCCAGGTTAAGACCTAGTTTAGACCTGGTCTAGACCTGGTTTAGTCCACGTTTAGTCCTGGTCTGGTCCTGGTTTACTTCCACTCTGGTCCCACCCCCCCGCGTCCCTCATCTATAACATCAATCGGCAAAGGTCCCTTAGCCAATCAGGAAGCAGAACACAATGTTACACTATAAAAAAAATACACTATAAAAAAAAGTTTTACACTATTAAAAAAAAAAATCAGGAGTCAAAACACGTTTTGAAAATAAAAGAAGACTCAAAAATTCATTTTGCATTCAAAAATTCATTTTGCATGATTTTCAGTCTGTATAAAATGTTATCTCAGAATTAAAAATAAATAAATATCTGTATCGGCTAATATCGGTATAGACCGATATCAGCAACATTAATATCGGATATCGATATCGGACAAAATGTTCACACGGTGCATCCCTAATCAATATGTATGGGGAGTGAGTTTCACTCTTGGTCACACTCATCTTGCCCTAGTTTCAAGGGGAAAAGACAAATGCATTATTTAGTTTTTAGTCAAGTAGACAAATTAGACCTGAATAAATTAATAGATTTTTCCCTCTATTTTTCCAGAATGTGATCGATCGAAAGCCATATCCAGAAGATGAGAACCTGGTGGAGGTGAAGTTTGCCACAACCCCAATCATGTCCACGTATCTGGTGGCCTTCGTCATAGGAGAGTACGACTTTGTGGAGAGCCAGTCCTCTGATGGAATCACAGTCCGGGTCTACACTCCTGTGGGGAAGGCCGAGCAGGGCAAGTTTGCACTGGAGGTGAGGGTATTTCATTATATTCAAGAGTTAACAAGATGTATCAATTAAATATTTAACTTAAAGGTGCGATGTGGAACTTTTGTAATGGTGTGCCACTACCTGCTAAACTACATTGGGATGTCATTGCTTTACCTGGAACATTCCAGGCACAAGTTTATTTTATTCAAAACATATTAAACATTCATTCTTACTGTAAGTGGGCTCACTGGTGGGTTCACCTGCTCATGTGGATTCAGTTAAATAAGTTTTTTGCCATACTGTGGCAAAGCAATAACATCTCCATGGAAATGGGCATTTGGCTCCACCAGAGGTTTTATATTCAGGGATGAAAAATTTCCACTTTTTGGCGGATTCCCGCTTTTTTGTCAGCCGCCTGGATCAGTACGCATCCCATATTTAGCTGAATAGGGACACACTTTGTCCCGTATTACCGTGTGAATCAAAAATAGTGTGTAAAACACGGGTACCCAATATGTCAATCGCGATCTACCAGTTGATCGCCAAGGTAGTGTGGGTAGATTGTAATGTCGTAGTACTCGACGAGTCTTGGTCTTGAGATGATAGCGATCATATTTCATTACGGCTACTGCCGTTAGCAATAAACTTTAACCAGTGTGCGGACCGCGCAGGGCTTCTCAATGTAGCCTGTGCAGCACGTCACCATGCGCGTCGCCAGCGCACGCAGCTTGTCCGCTACAGCGTGTACCTTTTCGTACCAGCGTGTATCACAGAGCAGGTTAAACTTTATAAAACATCCTACCTGACCTCTCGCTCCTCTTGCTTATAGCCACACAGGCTCCCTCAATGCACTCTGATTAGAAGTGCAAGACTAAGTGCAACGCAAAAACTAATCTAAATTTATGTTTCAGTGTTGGCACAGAGCAGGCCTACAGCACAGAGCTGGCCTACCGCGACGTGGTTGAATTTTCCCTAATAAAAGTGCACAAATGCATCTGTTTGTCACGACATGCATTTGGTAAATGTGCCGAGGTAAATACCACTGCAAAACCAGTAAGAGAATGTGACTCCAGGTAGGAAGTTGAACAGGTTTAAAAAAAAAAAAAAAAAATCTAAATCAAAGAAGGGGTCCTCAAACTGTGGGTGAGGGTTCAAAAACGGGGCAGTGTTTAAGTGCAGTACAGTTTGCTTGGCTTATTTTAAGATTAAAATGAACATTTATCAGATAAAATGGAGATAGAGTTATGAAAATTAAAATACATATACTTGTGTATGTACCAGGTATGTACATGTCACCACTAGTATCTGTGAATAAAATGTGGTTTGTGCTTTGATTTACAGTTTTACTTTATTGCAAACATATATATTTGTAAAATTTTGTGAGAAGGTAGTGCAAAGTGGGATCATCAAGAGGGGGAAAGGGAATTATTCCCCCCAAAATGGGTGGTTGACATCTTAGTTTTTATTGGCTGGAATGACCCCAGATTGCATCTCAGAACATCTAAAGTTCTAAATTTTGCATGCTCCCCCGGATCCCCCTAGCTTTTCGGGGACTTTCAGCTTTTTTCATTACTGGTCACTTTCATCCCTGTATATTGCACCTTTAAAGGGATATGCCACCCCCAGGTCAAATTTGGGCATCTCCCCACAGTCCAGAGACTAAAATAAGTGGTGGAAAGCGTTTTCCTGCTCACCCAGCCATTGTCCGGGTCTGTCAGCACTGACCGCCGCGGTATCTGCAGCTCCTCCGCCTTAGACTGGAGTCTAACGTCGCCAGAGAAAGATTTCGGCCAAAAGGAATTAATTTGCTCGATGCGTTTCCCAATTACTTTCTGTGTAGTGCGCATTCATATCGAGTGCAAATAAATGTGCAAATCAACACGGAGAGCTTGCCTTGGTCATTTTGGGTGGGAACTATTTTCCAGTGCGGAAGAATAAAGCCGAATCACGCAGCACGCTGCCGGGGGAATCCCTGTTACGCACCAGGAAGGGAGTTCCCCTGTTGCACAGCGTGGTGCGTGATTCGGCTTTATTCTTCCGCACTGGAAAATAGTTCCCACCCAAAATGACCAAGGCAAGTTCTCCGTGTTGATTTGCACATTTATTTGCACTCGATATGAATGCGCACTACACAGAAAGTAATTGGGAAACGCATCGAGCAAATTAATTCCTTTTGGCCGAAATCTTTCTCTGGCGACGTTAGACTCCAGTCTAAGGCGGAGGAGCTGCAGATACCGCGGCGGTCAGTGGTGACAGACTCAGACAATGGCTGGGTGAGCAGGAAAACGCTTTCCACCACTTATTTTAGTCTCTGGACTGTGGGGAGATGCCCAAATTTGACCTGGGGGTGGCATATCCCTTTAAAGGTCCAGTGTGTAGGATTCGTGGCGCATAGGTGGATAGTGGCTATGGCACTTCCTGTTTTAGCTACGGCAAACCTCGAGGGTCACCCGGACGCGCCGTAGCGGACAGCTCGCGTACCCGCGCGCATACCCGTGCGCACCCGGCGCTGCGAGCCGACAACAATGGTATTAATAAAACGCGGTCTCCCGTTCACTGTTTTTTTTTTTTCTTTTCGCATGAAAACACATTCCCGATCATGTACCATGACAATCTACATATCAAATGAAACCTTACAGTCCCCTCTTTTTGACTATGCAATTCATTTCCCGGCACAACAATCACTCCCTGAGCACATGGGACTTTTATACGGAAAAGCACAAAACGAGGTTTGTTACTTAGCTTACCTTTGAAGGCCTTGCACAGGTCAAACTCTGTATTTCACCACAAGCTTGGTATCAATATGTCCGTAAGGATCCAGCGAATAAAATCCAGTAAAACAATTTAGTCCAAAACATGTGTTAGATCCATTACGACGTGTGATACAGCAGCATGCTTGTTGTTTACCCAAAACCACGAGCCGAACCCTGACTGGCACCTCTCTCCCTCTTGCGCAGCGCGCGCCGAGCGCTCCGCCTGCTTTGCCTCCGGTGCTACCACGAGCCTTGCCGAAGGCGGAGCCCAAATGTCCTTCTGCGGCTCTCGTATTCAAAATGGCTGCCTCTGCATGGGGAAGATCCCCCTTTTATGTGACTATATCTAAGTCCAAAAGAATACTTTGATTTCATGATGGAAGTGAAAAGGCTTGGAAAACACTGTATTTTTGAATGGGTATCTTCAATTTCGGTAATTAACGGGTAAAAATCTTACACACTGTCCCTTTAAGACTCAACGTACTGATACGGAACAAAGTTGCTTACAAAGCAAAAGACCTGGTAAAATTGGCTGTAGATTACAGAATTAATATATCATTTTTATTATTATTTGTCCTTATACTATTCTCATAAATATTGAAACATGCATATAAATGTAATATAGACAGAAAAATATAAATGGAAAAATATTTTGGCAATGTCATTAGAATCATCACTAAAATAATTTCTCATCGTCTTTTTCAGGTTGCTACAAAAACATTACCTTTCTACAAAGACTATTTCAATGTTCCTTATCCATTGCCTAAGATTGATCTCATAGCTATTGCCGATTTTGCTGCTGGTCAGTAGTAGCCTTTTTATCTTTATCTTTTCACTTTAATTCAGCCATTTATATCTAGAAATGAATGAATTTTACATTTTCTCTTTTCAGGTGCCATGGAAAACTGGGGCCTTGTAACATACAGGTAATGACATGTTTAAGAGTTTGAAATTTGAAGTTTTAAATAAAGCTTATGTCTGTTAAAAGACCTAAATCTTGTCAAACGTCATGTTTTTTAGTTATGGAATGAGTTTTCTCGTCAGGCCCTGGGCACTTGCTCTGTTATGACAGTGCGTGCATGGCTGCTGATAAGGACCATGAAAACATGACAATGACAAATTTGTGCTTTAGTTGCTTAAAGAATTCAGGGCAGTTGCATCTTACAGTAATTTCTTTTGAAATTATTCTTTTTATAATGTTATTTAAAACCACAAATGTCCCCTGTGCAATCAAAGTCGTTGTTGTAGTATACTAGTAGTAACAGTAGCAGTAGTTGAAGTTGTAAAACAAGAGTACAGCTCAGCGATATGTATGTTTTTCCTTGTATTGAGTATGATTTTTGAAAGAATTCTTAAATTAAAAACATATGAAAAGCTCTTTCTATATAAATTTTATGAACATGAATGAAACGAGCCACACTGTCATTTTACAGTCAAATTTATTTCTCCTCCAACCACATATTTTTACTGACTGAAGATTGGCAGTGGACCTCCCAGCTAAAAAGCTCAAAGTAGATTACTGACAATTTGAAATTGAACTCAGATCTCAGATTGATTAAAAATAGTTTAATTGCACAACACAAATTCTATTAAATTCTATTAATGGTATTAATTAATGATATAGAACTATGCAGTATTCTGACAGGTCATAATATTATTGAAAATAGGAGGGAGTTTGGTGAGGGTAGTAGTAGTAATAGTAGAGATAAGAGATTATTTGTTCCTGGTGGAATTCCAATTCTAGATGAATCAATAAAACGGGCTTAAATTTTACATAACACTGTGATGATTGACATTATGTTACAGAATTGCACATTATTACTACAGGTCACATCTCAACAACCTTTTTTATATTTTTTATTTATTTCATGGCAAATCACCTTAATGATTGTTTCAGAATACCAGCATTCATAGGATAGAATAGAGATGAGGGCTTCTCGAGGAAACTGCAAATGCAAGGCCCATGTTGTAGGCAGGATATGAGATTTTAATGGCTCTGTTTTTGTGACCAGCTGTTCACCATTCAGGCAAATCGTGATCAGAAACATAAGCAGGATTCTGTCAGCACACACGGCAAGCTTTTCTTAACACCAAACTTGTAAATCCAGCTACTGTGCCATTTTGGAGGCATTATATCTTAGTTTTAAAACGATAATCAATTTAAACAGGAAAATGTGTCATTAAAGGGGCTTTTTGATTTTTCACATTTTTAAGACTGAGTACAGCGTCTTTGTTTTTGTTCTCATGCTTACCTTATGTAAGTAGTTTGCAGATCATCCATGTGTTAATCTTTAGTTTGTATTTTACAGAGAAACGGCACTACTAATCGACCCTAAAAACTCCTGTTCCTCGTCCCGCCAGTGGGTGGCGCTGGTAGTGGGGCATGAACTGGCTCATCAGTGGTTTGGAAACCTAGTCACAATGGTAACAGAACTGTATCTTCATGTACACCAGTGCTTCTCAATTATTTTCTGTGACGCCCCCCCTAGGAAGAAGAAAAAATTTCACGCCCCCCTTCCTGCGCGCGACTATAAATAGTATTATTTGTCTAGAAAATTCTTATTAGAACACCACTGTATCCTTTTATTAACATTATAAACAAAAAAAAGAAAAAAAACTTGCAACAAAGACTGCACTGAGGACTCAAATATTAATGTGTTTTTAATGCAGCTTTGCGCACATTTGTTTTACAGAAATGAAACTTAAAACCACCTCATTTGCATAAGCTAAATGCACTGAAAAAAACGCGCTCTCCTTGTGCCACTGATGCGTCAGCTTCTGTCGGACTAAAGGACACGACTCAGTGGAATATACGTGTTTTTTCTGTGACAGAGGATGTTCTGTTAATGGTGAGACTGTGCGTAAATCGCATGTGAGAACGCCACTGCCAACTACTGTTGATGTGCAATTACACTTAGTTCTAGTACAGTACAGCAAAAAAACATGTTTCCCAGGGTCATACGCGCCCCCCCTGGCATCACGCCACGCCCCCCCAGGGGGGCCCGCCCCACTATTTGAGAAGCACTGATGTACACCAATGTTTCTCAAACTGTGGTATGTGAGCTCCTTCAGGTGGTACTTGGTTTGGGTTTGCCTCATTTAGAGTTTATTTTATAAACTTTTTTGTTGTCCTTTGGATAATTTATTTAGATCTACAGTAGAAGCACAGTAAACTCTTTTTGACCTGGTTTAGCCCTAGATTGGACCTGAAACAGGCCCTGTCCTGTCCATATTACTTGGGTCCTTGGGCAAGACCCTTCACGGTACTGTCCCCCGGGCGCCGAAAGATGGCTGCTCACTGCTCCTGAAAAGGATGGGTCAAATGCAGAAGTCAAATTTCTCCTGTGTGTCATTGTGTGTGAGACCAAATAAAGACTTAGACTTAATCTTAATCTTAATCTTAACAAAGAATAAACCTTTTTCTACCTCCCCAAGGCTTCCAAATAGATAATTATTGCAAATAATTTCCACAACAGGTACTTTTTGTAAAAACTGAGAGCTACCGTTTATAAACAGGCGTATTAGTGTTTGACAAAAAGTGATGTGTGACATAAGCACATTAAACTTTGCATTGCCTTGAAATGACTTATCTTTTTTTAATGTGTATAATTATAGTTGAAATTCAAAAAAAGTCCACCTTAGATATGGACTTTTTCACAGAAGTTTCTTCAGTTTTTGTCTCCCTTTTGATTTGAAAATTAAACTTCTTAAATGACTTCAATGGACATTATATGATCCTTCTACTGAACAATACTCTCAGTTGACAAAAGTATGACATGTACCAAGTTAACACTGTACCTGATCTTTACCATCTTAAAACCATGAAAATGAAAACAAATTTGACTTTATTACATGAAAATGTTTGGATACAGCCTGTACTCCGCTCACAGTGATGGTGGTCTCGGGTCTGTCCAGCAGGACTTTACCTATTGTTAACACTACATTTACCTCTGTCTCCCATGTGCTTTTCTGTTTTCAGGAGTGGTGGACCCATCTGTGGCTCAATGAGGGATTTGCATCGTGGATCGAGTACCTGTGTGTGGACCACTGCTTCCCTGAGTATGACATCTGGACCCAGTTTGTGTCAGCCGACTACACCAGAGCTCTGGACCTGGATGCCCTGGACAGCAGCCACCCCATAGAGGTAAGGAATAGAAAAATGATTTTATTAAGCTCACAACGGAGGATTTCACTTGCGTAACATTTCAGCCAATACATACTAATACTAAAATTAAAATGGTTGACCACACAGTGGCTGAGTGACTACCACTCACGCATCACAAGCAAAAAGTTTCTGGGATTGATTCCCGGGTTACCTGGGCCTTTCTGTGCAGAATTTGCATGTTTCTCCCTGTGTCTGTGTGGGTTTCCTCTAGCACTCCGGTTTGCCCCATCAACTCAAAACGTGCGTAATGCAGACCTGCCAACATGTACGCATTACGCATTTTATGTAGCGGGCACGCATTTTGACCTTCTTGTATGCTTTGTTGTTCTAAAGTACATAAAGATATATGCATATGGATCTCGCATTTTGTCCGTTTCTCTCAAGTTGTCACTGACATTGATTTTGCTGCTGAGCCACAGATCCACATACATCTGTATGTAAGCAGAGTGCTTTGGGCCAATCAGAGCACTTAATTTCCTCCCAACTCCCCCGCCCTGCCTCTATCCACGCCATAGTTCAGTTCAGATTCAAGGATGTGAGGCAGACAGTGCCAGCCGCTCCCCTTTCGCCCACTGAGCCCAAAAAGTAATATTAATATATAGAGTTAGCCCTACATTAAAGGGATAGTTTGGGTTTTTTAATGTGAATCTGTATGGCATCCCCTTCAGCAGTGTCGTGCATTAACACTGGCTAACCCCTGACAGTGTCCTCTGAGCCGAGTTCTGCCGAGATTCTGGCGCTGATGAAAGTAGATCCTGCAAGTTAGCGGGGACAGTTAATAAAGCTTGTTTTTCTTCTCAACAATATTTGTCCAAAAATGATATATTTGTGTGAGGGAGCTGTAGACCACGCCCTCACTTATCAGGTGATTGGTGGAGACACTGATTTGGAGGCGCGCCCTTATCAGTGCAGTTCAGGTGCACCCCATCATCCTGATCTGGACTCTACCAAGTGCTGCTTTGTCATGGGAAGATGCTGTCTGTCAAACTCTGCAAATGGTGTGGCCAAATTAAAAGGTGAAGAGCTAAACGTTTTTCTTCCTTTTTTTTTGTTTGACCCTTCGGGTGCTATGGCTGTACTGGGCTAGTAAGAGGCCAGTTACATCAACAATCTTACAATACAAACAATTGCACACGAAAAAGTCAGGAGTCTAAATTGCTTGGTGCTATTTTCTCTCGAGTCGTATCACTGCGCACCTATTATTATTCGCCTGTTCACTTGTAAACATCTCCACTTGCAAGTGGACCTAACCTAACTTGCTGGACCTACTTTTGTCTGCGCCAGAACCGGGGCAGAACTAGGCTCAGAAGACACTGTCAGGGGTAAGCCAGTGTTAATTCACGACACTGCTGAAGGGGATGCCATACAGATTCACACCAAAAACCCCAAACTATCCCTTTAACCCAACGGTGTTGTTAACCACTCGTCAAGTTTACAAGGTTCATCTGTTTGTTGTGTGTTGCAATGGTAACCGCCACATTTCCCCGTATTCATTGCAGACCAAAACAGTTTTGGTTTTAAACTACAAGGCTTGCGTGACATGGCTGAACTGCCCCAAAAAAAAGACAAGGAAACGACAAAGATTTCTCGACAGCTGTCGGGAGAGATGGCCTTGCCTTAGCACGCAGGCTGCACGCGTTTAGCACAGTGTGCAAAACTGACGTAGACATCAGTCACCAAGGGGCAACAGGTAACAATCACAGTTCCACACACACAAATCCCCCTTCCCCAATGCCCATATCACACCCGTCATCTAGATTAAGATGGGCAGTTAGGTGAAATGGGTAAAGTTTTAGACAGGCTCGGTTGTCCGATTGTAAAAATCACTACTAGCCTATAGCATAGCCATATTGCTTGAACATTAAGATTAGCCTATACACACGCACACACACACACACACACACACACACACATAAGCCAGTACTTTTTTCTCACACTTTGAACCCTGCGTCTTATACAATGATGTGGCTAATGTATGGACAGATTATTAGTTTCAGGGATGAAAGGGTTCCGTTTTTTAGCGGATCTCCGCTTTTTTTTCAGCCGGAGGGTAATTTGTTTTTTTTTTTTTTTTTATATCTGTGCAAATTCGTTGTGAAAGATTTTGGGTGTATATATATATATGTATAGTTGTGTTTAGGGTCGCCAACCGTCCCCTGAAAAACAGAATCGTCCCGTATTCAGAACAAAAGTACGTGTATCTCGTATTAAACTTTGTATTAAACTGTTCGTATTAAACACGGGCGCAAGCCCGTGTCTGGAGGCGCGGACCGAGCGAGTGAGCGCAGCTCTTTCTCAACAGCGTGTACCATTGCGTGTACACAGGTTAAACTTTATAAAACATCCTATACCTCATCCTACCTGCCCGTGCATCACTTAACACATCGCTCCTCGCTTTCTCACCTGCGCCTTTTAGCGCGCATAAGCTCCTCCTCAATGCGGTCTGATTAGACGAAGTGCAAAGCAAAAACAAATCCAATATATACTACTAGTAGGCCTACCTGTTAATAAAAGTTAATAAAATGTGGTTTTTTTGTACTTTTATGTACAGTTTTACTTTATTGCTAACATATAGCATATAGAAATCCAAATTTCAGAAATTAAAAATTTTCCGGGGGGGGGGGGGGGGGGGGGGCCGTGACTTTCCGCTTTTTTCATGATTGGCCACTTTCATCCCTGTAGTTTACGAACACAGCAGATGTGTGATGTGCCTGAGTGCAGAAAACACTGCTGTCTGTGCGGTTGACATGAAGTTGAAGCGTTAGCGTGCACTGTTGTCTGCGCACTAAAACAGTTTATTGCCATGTGATAAAATAAGTTCTGACGCTAAATGAACATTCGGGAGTTTGATTCGTCTTAAAGACCCGTATGCGTTAAATGCAGGTGAGGAGGAAATGACGAGAAGAAACGTCATTTACTTTACCCCAGACATTTCTGGGGGTGCGTAAACCAAGCCTAGCTCAAGACCTGGAGATGGTTGCCCCAGGAGCACTGAGGGATGCTTATCCTTAAACCTAATCATGGTTCTTTTTATTGCTCCAAAGTACATTGAAAAAAACTTCCTTGTCTTTCCAAGGAGCTTTTGAATAACAAAAAAAGACCTTTAATTGATCCAAAATTCCAAATAATTAAAGGGAAAAAAAAGTAGTTGCTACTGAAAATGCTACAGATTCATGGTTCAGTTTTGATGTGGTACAAACACGCAAGATATAAAATGCTAGAAAAAAGTAAATTTACAAACTATAGACCATACAGTTTAAATGTGTTGAAATGAAGTAATGAAAGGTGTGCTAAATCTACACTTTGAAGTACAGGTTCATTAAAAGTTACCCCAGTAAAAGTAAGAATAAATGTAACTCATTACTGCCCTCTGTGGTTTTCAGGTGAATGTGGGCCACCCTTCTGAAGTAGATGAGATTTTTGACGCCATCTCGTACAGCAAAGGAGCCTCTGTGATCCGAATGCTGCACAACTACATTGGAGACGAGGTTTGGACTGCACTGATCCCAGTCTGTACCAGTCTATTATGTACTCACCTCTGGATTTTCTTTTTGTAGGATTTTAGGAAAGGAATGAATGCATATTTGGTGAAGTTTCAACACAAAAATGCAGCAACAGGTACAGAAATATTTTATTTGTAATCATGTGTTTTGGGTTTTTTTGTTTGTTTTTTTGGTTGGTGTTTTGGGTTTAGCATTTTGCGTATGATTCTAAAATGTTACAATACTACAGATTGTTTCCTTCATTAAAGTTAACATTAAAAGTAGTTAGACTGTATATCAATCTGATTATCACTGCAAATGTTGGCCAGGTAATAATCCTGTCAAATTGTAGCTACTCAGTGGACTTTACAATTGGATGTAGAGTCTGTTAATTAGCAAATGCAGGGCAGTGCCAAAATGTATAGTTTAACTATTTGACTAGTTGTTGCATTGCAAAGAGTGGATAGAAGCAACTTTATTGATCTCACACTGGAGAAATTCTTCTCTGCATCCATCCTGTTATTAGGAGCAGTGGGCAGCACATTACTGCGCCCGGGGACCATCTCCATGATCTCCCCGCTTCGGCTTGGTCAGGAACCCAAGCTGGAGGATACCTATCATGCATGTTTTGGGTTGATGGGGGAAACCGGAGTGCCCGGAGGAAACCCACCCAGACACGGGGAGAACATGCAAACTCCACACAGAAAGGCCCAGGCGACCCGGGGATCGAACCCAGACCATGCATGCAAACTCCACACAGAACACACACACAGAAAGGTCTGGGCGACCCGGGGATCGAACCCGGAACCTTCTTGCTGTGAAGCATGAGTGCTAGCCACTCAGCAACCGTGCCGCCATAATGATGATTAGGCCAATGATGCATTGTTACAGAGATACAGTATATTATGATAAACAATAATATTGAAACTTCTTTATGACACTCACACAAAGCAGAATAATCCCATTAAACCAGTTTTTAAATATACAGCATCATTAAATTAACTATTTGGTTAGTAAAATTAGTCTCACTAGTGGCAAAAGGAGAAATTCAATTTGTCAACTGGACAAAAGTTTTATTTGGTCGAATACATTTTTGGAGCTCATCCAAGCTGTTTTTTTCAGTGGTGGACACTGCCTTATATCTGCCTGAAGGGAGAAGCTAACTACAATGAAATTGAGACTGCCACACCTATTTGTTTTCAGGTTCTGTTAGTTAGGTTAGTCTATTTAATATGCATTGGGAGTGGAGTGTGGGCTCTTGTTAGCAAACCCAGTCCCACCCTCCCTCACACACACACACCACACCACACCACACCCTACCCTACCCTTTTTTAAAAGATGGCATTCAAAATTTTCAAATTTTGAACACCTGTGGAAGGATTGTCAAAAGGACTGATATCTGACAAATTAATGCAAGAATCACCTTTCAGAACATGTTTGTGCAGATCTTAATTACAGGGTTAGCAGTTTTTATGCAGAATAAGACAGAATGTAGTGTAATGTAGTGGAACAAATTATGGTACTAGTCTAAATTGTTCATATGTATTTTGCATGTGTGCCTCATTCAGAGGATCTATGGGAGTGCCTGGAGCAGGCCAGTGGCAAACCCATTGCTGCGGTGATGAGCTCGTGGACCAAACAGATGGGGTTTCCGATCATCGTAGTCGACCAGGAACAGGTGCTCAGTCTGCCTTTCATAATCTCTGCTCTCATTACACAGGCCTAAAAGGCTCGATAAACGCATAAAACACACAAATTCAAGCACATTAAGAGGAAATGGTTCAATATGTTTTACAGCTGGGTTTTGGACACTGATGTTAGTGCCCTATGGACTCAGTGTGTACCCAAATCACACTCAGTTCATGTAGCAGTCAATAGTGATGTTTGTTAAAGATGATGTACCTTATTTTATAATAAATGTGAAAACATTTCATTTAAAATGGTTGTTATTCCCCACTTTCCAAATGCATTTCTAGTATCCTAATTGTTCACCACAAAAACGCTTTATTCTGGGCGTTATTGCTTGAATGCAAATGAGGAGGACAGAGACAGGCCAGTGCAGCGGGTGGGGGTGTGACCAAATGCTCCGCTTTTTCCTGGATTCGCTGTGCGCTGGCCCCACTTCCGCGTTTAAGCGCGGAGGAAGATATGAGATGATTTCCATTAAAAAAAAAAACAACACTATTTCCGCAGAAAATAAAATGAACCACTGCTGTTTCAGAGGTTCGGAGGCTCAAAAGGACATCCGAGCCTGGAAACACTCTCACGTGCCTCCAAATAGACATCCAGAGGGGGGTGGAAACCTTTCCGTGAGTGTGACGTCAGAAAGTTCCCTTGTTCAGAATCGCCCGTTTGGGGTGTCTCTTTTTCATATGCAGAAAAGGATCACAAATGCTCAGTTTACACATTTGACAACTTTTAGCCATGGGATGGGGGGGGGCTAAACAGGGTAGGGGAGCTCACATTAACGTTCAAAAACATCAGAAAGTG
Organism: Paratrypauchen microcephalus; assembly: GCA_036785185.1. Lineage (NCBI taxonomy): Eukaryota > Metazoa > Chordata > Actinopteri > Gobiiformes > Gobiidae > Paratrypauchen > Paratrypauchen microcephalus. The sequence continues at coordinate 423,925 of JAVJIX010000156.1, read as the reverse complement.
AAAATTTCATGCCATGGGACCTTTAAACGTACATGTCCATGGAGACCAGCAGGTGCTGTCACCTAGCTAAAGGTCAGATCTGTCGAGGAGCAACAATGTGCTACGAGGAAGACTGCATGTTTTTCAAGGCAAATTAGCAATAAATAGCCCTATCTGAGTAAATGCAAGATGGGTAGCCATATTGTGGAACATTCCAAACAAATTACACCTCCCATGAAGACAAGCAGCTGACAGACCCTCTACCTGAGAAATGTACATAGTGCATCTTTTAATAAGAACTGTACAAATTAAGCAGTGCAAGTTTGCACAAAGTAATCCAAAGTGGTTTACAGAATGAATTAACTTTAAAGAGAAGATTACAGTCAAAATTCTTTTATATGCACAACTAAACAGAATAGTTTTGAGCCTGAATTTGAACTAATGAATGTTTTATCATGTTTTTTGTTTTGCTTTTTTACTAGCAAGGAGAAGATCGCATTTTAAAGATCTCGCAGAAGAAATTTTGTGCCAGTGGTCCGCAGAGTGAGGCCGGAGAGGGGGAGTGTCTGAACTGGATGGTCCCGCTCAGTATATGCTCCAGTGAAGACCCCTCATGCACCAAACTCAAGGTCCTGCTGGACAGACCCGAGACCACCATCACTGTGAGCGGAGTAGGGCCCGACCAATGGATCAAAGTGAGTGCAGCAGGCACCCAGGGACATGTATAGATTGCTATAATAGAGCTCAACAAGTTAGAGCCTCCGAATTTTAAACAGGTTTGCCTCAAAGTAGGGCTGCTCGATTATGGAAAAAATCATAATCACGATTATCTCAGTCAATATTGAAGTCACGATTATTCAAACGATTTTTTTCAAAATCCCCTACCTACACACACACACACACACACACACACACACACACACAAAGTGGGCTACTCTCCCCTTAAACATTTATTCTTCTGTCTTATCCTACAGATTGCCCTAAACTTAATAAAATACAACCTAACAAATATAAACATAAAATAGCCTGGTGCTATTTTATACACAGGCACAGACACACAAACAATTCCTCAGTTTTCTCACACAGATTTCTCCTCAGTATAATATATAATATAATATAATAAATATAACATAATATAATTAATATAATCGAATATACCGGTAATATAATAAATATAACATAATATAATATAATATAATATAATAGCGCTAAAATAGAATAGTGATATGACAAACAAACATTTCATGACATGACTTACCAAAAGCAAAGATGAGATACAGTCCAGCAAATCCGAAAAGAAGAAGCTCCCAGATGAAGTGTTGTTCGGGATAAGTAATTCACGTAGCCTCTATTGAAAATGCCGATCGTGTGTCTCTACAAAGTCCCGTGTAAAGTGTGTCTTTGTACGTTGTATTCATAGTAAATACCACGGAGGGTGAACAATCGATTTTAAAAGTGATTAAATGTTGCGTTATACTAACTTCGTTTACTATTGTCTTCTGTAGTTTCCGTGTTCCGGATGCGAGCGTGTGCGTTCTTGGTAGGAGCTAGTGCTGTCATTGGTCAGTTCTTGGCAGCAAATCGTGGTAGCAACTCCTGCCGTGTGATTGGTCAATTCCTGGTAGCAACTATTGTGAGCTCGACTCGCAGCCGGCCGCAGGCGCCAGTGTAGGCGCCAGCAAGTCTCTGCGCTGCGCATTGGCCCCCGTGGAAGGGAACGTATTGCGCGTGCGCGTCCCTCTCAACAGAGAAATGAAAAAAATAATCGTTTGGAAACCAGCAGCGGCACGTGGTGGTTTAATCCTGGTCTAGTCCAGGTCTAGACCCGGTCGAGTCCCGGTCCAGTCCAGGTCCAGTCCAGGTCCAGACCTGGTTCAGACCACGTTCAATCCTGGTCTAGTCTCTTAGCCAGTCAGGACAGAACACAATGTTACACTATAAAAAAATGTTACACTATAAAAAAATTGGATAGAGCGAGGGATTACTGTATTTTGTTATTCAGCATCAATACATTTGTCTGCTTTTTACTAAGGAATAATTAATTGAGGAATATACAATATAATAATACTATGATATATTTATGACTCAGTGTTATGTTACTATAGCTTATATTCTTAAAGACCCTATTGAAACACTCAAATTCAGGTGAAAAACGCCGCTTATCAGTTAATTGTTAATCGATCGATAAGGTCAATCAACTATCAGTTAATGAATTAACCGATAATTTGCATCCCTAGTTTGGACTCGATTATATGAATTTTGAGATCGTTTGACACCAAAATCGAAATCGTGATCAAAATTCGATTAATTGCACAGCCCTACCTCAAAGGTTCTCTGAATCTTTAATGTGATAAATGTGTTTATCTATAGCATAAGAAAATTAAATTCTGTCAACAAGACAAAACTGAACTGAAGAAGCTACATGTGTTGAATAGTGTTGTCATGGTACTAAAATGTCAAATTCAATTTTGATTCTAAGGAATATATTCAATACAATCATTTAAGCCAGAAGCTCTTAGTTCTCTTCATTGTCATTGGTTCGAAAGCATCAATCGCACTCGGATACACACTAATTCAAGTGGGCCGAGACCTCAAAAAAGAGGTGGTCTCGGTTTGCTTGACTACACACCAAATGCCAAACTCTGGTGCGGTCCCTCTGGTGAGAACGCGGACTCTGGTCCAAACAAACTATTCAAAATGCATCAGGGATACTAATTATTTCATTTTCTGTTTGTTGTGAGTGAAGAAGAGATGAGGTGAACCTTGAACTGTGGCCAAACATGGTCCAAGTAATGGTAGAGCGGTCAAAGGAACCATAACTGATTTAATGAGCCATTCGCAGTGCACACCGGCCGTGTGTACTTAGACTTGCATGGCTTAATCTTTGAGACAAGCGTATGCTACTGGTAGGTTCAACCAGGTAGCCCTGTGTGCGCTCACTGGGCTGGCGGGCCCCCGCACCGCGGGTTAAGGGGTGTGATGGGTGTTGGGTCCAGACGCCTGCCAGGCCTACGGCTGGTGGTCTGTAGGGTCCAAGGTCTCCGGGCCGGGGAGGCTTTTAGGCAGAGTGTGAGAAACCGTGTCTGCCGTAGGCCGGCTTCCGCTTGGGGGGTAGGGGGGTAGGGACCAGCCTGCGCTGTCTGTACCCCGTGGAGGGGCTTCGCGGGCCATACTGGAGTGTATATGCTACATAATAACAATTTTATTTCCTGATGCGGACCAAATAATCGAACTAGCAGTGTGAAAGCGCCCTTAGTCCATGTGATCTTACACTTGTTGTGATACATCTCAAGATCATTCTAATGCTACTCAGGAAAGGTTCATTTCTGTTCTGTAAATGTGAATGTTTTTGGTGTCGATACTAGTTCAAATAAATATCTAGTTTCTACAATAGTTTTAGTGTCTATTAATATCTGATTTTCAATACTTTTGACAACCCTAATAATATATTTATTTTTATATAGCATAATATATTTACTCTTCTTTCAGTTTTCTTTTGTTATTGATAAATCATTTCCCCCTAAATCATTTTAGCAATATTTAATTTAAAATGTGACTTTGTCTACATTGCTTGTTAAGTCAAATTAATCTGAGTTATGTTCTTCCTTTCTTCCCAGATAAATCCGGGCACGGTAGGCTTCTACAGGATCCAGTACAGTTCGACGATGTTGGAGAGTCTTCTCCCGGGGATCAGGGACCTGAGCCTGCAGCCTGTGGACCGACTGGGGCTGCAGAACGATCTCTTCTCCTTGGTAACAAGAATATTATCAAATCAAATCAAACAATATTTATAAAGCGCTTTTCATACAAAAATGTAGCAAAAGCGCATATTAGGCTTAAAGGTCCCATGGCATGAAATTTTCACTTTCTGAGGTTTTTGAACGTTAATGTGAGCTCCCCTACCCTGTTTAGGCCCCCCCCTCCATGGTTAAAAGTTGCGAAATGTCTAAACTGAGCATTTGCGATCCTTTTCTGCGTTAGAAAAAATCAGAGCTCAAACGGGCGATTTTGAACAAGGCACCTTATTGACGTCAGATCGAAAAAAGAAATGCAAATGCAGTTCCACCCCCGTCTGTCTGTACTCAGCGTCTCTGTAAATCACGCCCAGAGAGTTTGGACTGCGAATGCGCTAGGCAATGCGAAATGCGTTTTTTTATTTGCCTGGAGGCACGTCCGAGTGTTTCTAGGCTCGGAAGTCCTTTATCTGAGCCTCTGGACCTTTGAACAGCAGTGGTTTAATTTTATTTTCAGTGGAAATGTGTTTATTTTTCAATGGAACGCTTCTCATCTCTCCCCCCGTGCAAAAACACGGAAGTGGGTCAGCTGGGAGAGCGGAGAGTTTGGCCACGCCCCCACCCTCTACTATAGGCTATCTCTTTTCTCCTCATTTGCATTCAAGCACCGCCCATTATGGCCTGTTCAGAGAGAGAAAAATTACTCTTTCTCATCTTATCTCTGTTTCTCATGCACTGAGTGTTGATTTTGAAGAAGGATTCATTTACAGTATTAGGGAACCATTAAGGAGCCATATAAAAGCATCAAGAAGTACCATGTCATGGGATCTTTAATACTACACAATGTGGTAAATGGGAATGTTCTTACATTCCCATTTACCACATTTATTCCCTTGTGATATTGCAGTCCCTCACATCTCTAGTTACTGCAGCAGTGCTGCTTATTGTTGAAGTTCACAGGACTGCGAGTGGGAGCTTTATTAAGTCTACCTTTTCTGTTAATCAAATTGTATAAATTATATGAAAATTGACCTGCTCATTATTATCCAGGTCTAATTACTCTCTAATTGCTGTGATTGAACAATACAATTAACAATGAAGTAGAAAAGTTATTATATAAATGAATGAGCCGTTGAATTGTCCGATATCCTCTTTTGAATGACTCTGAATTACATTTGTTAAATCTTAATCCTTTGGAAATAACTCTTACAATTGCCAAGGCAATTACAGAGATAAATAATAAGTCTACATTTGTACTTTTTTCTTCCCCACAAAATTGCAATAAATCTTGTGAGGTGAGATTTTGTAATAATGGTCAATGTTGTGTTTTACCCAAAGAATATATTGTAAAAGCAGCACTTTGTGACAGAATCAGACAAAATGAAATGATAAAGTATTGTTTTGGGTTTATTTTGTAAACCCAGAAGTAAGAGCTGTGCCATGCACCCAAAATAGAATACATGTGAATACTAATGATTTTCCAAAGGGTTTGCGAGGGATTGCTAATTGGATAGATCTGTATACATATTCTTTTCATGGTTTGAAAATCCCCAGCTTCAAGTTACTTTTAATTGTATTTTCTATTTTCTATCCTCTCGTCCATCCAGGCACGTGCAGGGATGATCAGTACAGTGGAGGTGTTGAAGCTGATGGAGGCATTTGTGAATGAGCCAAACTACACGGTCTGGAGTGACCTGAGCTGTAACCTGGGCGTGCTCTCCTGTCTGCTCTCCCACACAGACTTCCACGAGGAGATCCAGGCCTTCATCAGGGACCTCTTCACACCCATCGGCCAGAAGCTGGGCTGGGAATGCAAACCTGGGGAAGGTACATGTCCAAATTATCTCAACCTGGAAACTTAAGCACCAAACATCTAACTTATGCTAGGTTAGATTTTTGCAATCATGGCCATACCTTGTTGCCAGTGCCAGATCTTGTCATATCTCAGAAGTCAAGCAAGTCTGGTTAGTACGTTGATGAGATCTCTAGAAATATCAGGTGACAATGAAGCACCAGTGTGTCTAGTCATTTTGTTCTTAGGCAAGACCCTTCACCCACTGTGTATCCTTTGGAGGTTGGATGGGCAGATGATGCTGCTTCACTTCCAGCAGTCTCCACGGGGTTGCCACTGGGCTAATTTAAATCCAATGCCTTGTGTTATTAAAATCATGCTCAATTTGAATGGGGCCAACTTGGCCAATTACTATTGTTTGAACTTGTATAAACATGTTCTGAATTGTGTGGGATTATAGTATTAGTTAAGCAAAAGAAACCTGGATGTGTTTTAACACTCACTGAAATATATATTGCCATGCAATCTGTGAAACTAACTATTGTTAGTTTCACAGATTGGTCCCAATTGTTTTTCCAAAATTGTTCATGCTAAACAGTTTTCATCAAGACAGAACAGACACCCTTTCAGCTCGGCTATTTTTACTTCAGTGCTTCATATTGGTGTTTTCAGGTCATTTGGACGCTCTGTTGCGAGGCCTTGTCCTGGGTAAACTGGGGAAGGCGGGGCATAAACCCACTTTAGAAGAAGCTCGTCGGAGGTTTAAAGATCATGTGGATGGGAAACTGGTGCTGCCTGCAGACCTCAGGAGCCCAGTAAGAATCACATTTATATAATTTGTATATCAACTATACAATACATACACTACTATACAAGTAAAAAACAAAAATCTGTGTTTACCTTCAGGTGTATTTAACAGTGCTGAAACATGGAGACAGTGCCACGTTGGAGACCATGTTAAAGGTAAAACTTAATCAGAATTACTTTTATTTATAACCAAGAGGAAAATATTTTTGATACCAACATGCAGACAACCAGCATAAATAGAGTAAATGAAAATAACGATAAAAAAATTAAAATTGAATGTCACACAAAAAATATTGTTATACATTTTAATGTACAATAAACAAACAAATACATAAACAGACTATTTCAGAACAATGCTGTAAAAAGAAGCAGGTGAAAGGTTGTATATATGCACTGATGTGAAAATTTTAGCCGATACCGATATCTGATATTAATATACCAATATTAACCAATATTAATTTTTAATTCTGAGATAACATTTTATACAGACTGAAAATCATGCAAAATGAATTTTTGAATGTCTTATTTTCAAAACGTGTTTTGACTTCGTTTTTATTTTTATTTTTTTCTCCCTTTTTTTTTTAATAGTTCTGATTGGCTAAGGGACCTTTGCCGATTGATGTTATAGATGGGGGATGCGGGGGGGGGGGGGGGGGTGACCAGACTGGAACTAGATCAGGACCAGACCGGGGCCAGACCGGGACTAAACGCGGACTAAACCAGGTCTAGACCAGGTCTAAACCAGGTCTAAACCTGGACTAAACCAGGACTCGACCAGGTCTAGACCGGGACTAAACCAGGATTAAACCACCACGTGGGGCTCTTTGCCTGGTTTCGTGCGGCTCTTGCGTTCGTTCATGTCGAGGTTTGATGTGTGTGTTCGCTTCGTGTCCATGGCCCCGAGGCACGGTTTGGGCACAGGTCTCGTGCTCACAGCCCCGGGTGGGATGCGCGGTCTCGCGCCGGTCATGCTGCTTTATTGCCCCCCATCCCCACGCTTCACTATTAATACATATTGTTGAAAATCTACGAAGGTTTGAGTGTTTAAATGAGAGAGAAATGTGAGAAAATGTAAATTCGAGGATTACTGTACCGACAAATATCAGTCGTTAATATCGGCCCACTTTGACACATCGGGCCGATACCGATATGTTTAAATATTTTTGGCGATATCGGCCGATACCGATGTTAATGCCGATATAACGTGCATCCCTAGTTGTATAGAGGATTTTCCAAGGAAGGAGAAATCCAGCGACTGTTTGTCCTTTTCCAAATGTTGCGCATGCGTGAAGCCACCACCCCCCCTCCCTACAGCGCCCTCAGTAGAAACGCCTTCCTCCGCCTCATCCTGTTTAGAGCCAGTGCTCGTTCAGAATCGCTGTTACTGCTGTAACTATACTGTACATTTTCAAATGATAAGCAGAAGTTGGCTGTCCAGAAGTAATTTAGTGACCAACGCGTCAGTCTTTAGACCCTCTGCTTCAGTGCACGCCATCGCTGGGAGGAATCTCCAAGAATCACCTTAGTTTAGCCTCGCTCCTTTTCCCCTGCTCTTCTTTCAGCGACCTCAAAATCGACTTTCTTTTGAGGCTAACTGGTAGTGGATTCTTGTTTGCCATCGCAACATACTTTCTAACTGTGAGGAAGCTACATTTGGAAAAAGCCACTAAGAACCACTGCGTTGGTCAAGTAAACAATGTCTTGTGTCTGTGGAATGTGTGAGGCGAATGTAAACCATGTAATCCCAGGGCACTGGCAAGTCAGTTACGCTAGAAGTGTAGGGAGTTTGATTGACAACCTAACAGCCAATAGATAATGAGGTAGCCTCTTTATCTCCGTTGTTTATCTGACCCCACCACATACACAGTTCATAGATTTTCATTCTTTTTTTTTGGTCATCATAATTATAAGGCTGCTACATCTCTATAATGGTATTGACAATTTGAAACTAAACAAAAACATCCTCTACACAACCTTTAAAGGAAAAGTAAAGTTTTTTACAATTTGAACCTTATTTCAGTAATAAAACAAGTTGTTTTACTCACCCATAGCACTTTGGTGTCGTATGGAGAATTTCCGGAGATGTTTTAGATTTGCGTCAGCCTAGCGCGACTTCTAGCCTTAGCTCGGGACATATAATATATTCCCTGAGCATGTAATATGCCCCGTGCGGTCTCCAAATAACACAAACTTTAGCACTTTTCAAATCATAGAAGCCCGATGTCTTAATCTACGATTTCGTTTGAAAAGTGGCCTGTAATCCGAGATTTAGCCATAGTTTACAGCTTTGCGTTTCATGTTTGGGTCCCGGGAGCTGAGAGCACACTCCGCACATGTGCACTGGCGTCCTACTCGAAACTATGGCTAAATCTCGAATTCAGGGATGAAAGACTGCCGCCTTTTAGCGGATCTCCACTTTTTTTTTCAGCCGTGTGTTTATTTTTTTCTGTGCAAATGCGTTAGGAAAGATTTGGGTGTATATATACGTATAGTTGTGTTTAGTGTCACCAACCGTCCCTTGAAAAATGGAATCGTCCCATATTCAAAAACAGAAGTACGCATCTTGTATTAAAAATGTACCGTGCGAGCCCATGTGAGCCGCGGGCGGACACAGCTTTTTTTATGACGGGACACTTTCATCCCTGGGATTACAGGCCAATTTTGACCAGGCGAAATCGTAGACTAAGACATCGAGCTTCTATGATTTGAAAAGTGCTAAAGTTTGTGTTATTTGGAGACCGCAAACATGTGCCCCGAGAACTCACATTATGGAGATCGCAAATCTAAAACATCTCTGGAAGTGCTCCATATGACACCAAAGTGCTATGGGTGAGTAAAACAACTTGTTTTATTACCGAAATAAGGCTCAGATTGTAAAAAACGTTATTTTCCTTTAAGTGGTTTGAGAAAAAGATGTTTTTGGCTGCAGTCAAATCTGTTTTTCATTTATACTGTCAAATATACTGAAGAAACTTGTTTTATTATTATTTAATTTAATTCTGTAATGATGTCTGTCCCTTCAGCTGCACAAACAGGCCGACATGCAGGAGGAGAAGAACCGCATTGAGAGAGTTTTAGGAGCCATCTCTGCCCCAGACCTGATCCAGAAAGTGCTGACCTTTGCCCTCTCGGTACGCCCCAAATAGACTTTTGATTGCATTGGTGTTACAGAGAATTAACAGAAGATTTCAAGATACAGTAGATCACAGCGTGGTTACGCTATTCATGGGTTTCAGCGAACTGTTATCAGAATCTTTGGTCGTTTTCACACCTGCCTTGTTTGGTTTGTTTAAAACGAACCAGAGTTCATTTGCTCCTTTGATTCGGACCTTTTGGGCTGGTGTGAATAAAAACCAAAAATCTCGATCTGGAGCAAACAAGCGAACCAAGACCACCTAAAAAGCTGGGTCTTGGCACGGTTCCATTCGAACTCTGGTGCGGTTCGTTTGAGGTGAGAATGCAGACCGGACTTGATCCGACGCAAGTTGGCTTTTTGTACTTAACGAGCTCCCGTCGTATGTCGAGCATTATGGGAAACTGAGGCTGTTGAAACGAAATTAAACAAAACGAAACTTACGAGGCTTACTTACGTTTTGCGTGAAGAACAAGAGTCAGAAGTTGATGCACGCACATGAGTGCTGTCCTCCGTAGCCGTCTTGCCCTGTGTCTTCGTTGTTTGGAAATTGATTGTAAAATAGTGTAAACCTCACGATGCTGCTCAAACATTTGTGCGAACTGTATAAACTGAGCAAACCATATCGCTAAGGCTAGATTGAAAACGTAACACCATTATTCTCCTTCCGCGTTTGTACATGGCTCATTTCTGTCCAATGGCTGAGCAACCTCAGCACACATGATTTTGTTTATAGACGTTGGTTCGCTTGGGGAAAAAAACTGCAGTGTGAAAGCAAACCGCACCCAAAAAAAATTTTGGTCTGGACCAAAGCAAGTGAACTATCGGACTTTCCTGGTGTGAAAACGACCTTTATTACCATTGTCAGTGAACAACATTCACAAACTAGGAACTTTTTTGGTGTTTTGGAGCAACATTAAAGAAGTATAAAATGATAATGATGATAAAATAAAAATAAGAGCATTCAGTAAAATAATGTAAAAATGGATTTTGAAGACTTTTTACCATTCAGAAGATTTTGCTTTAAATTGTTAATTGTAATTGTCATAATTTTTCATCATTCTAAAGCTCCTGGATTGCCACCTTTTTATGCTGTTCAAAATGGTCTGATCATATTTTTAATAGATACTAAAGATGAGCAATGGGACTTTTTTTCTCGTATTGATGACAATTTGCAATTTTGTCTGACTAAAAAAAAAAAAAGGCTTTCAATATTAATTTTCTGAAACCTCAACAATACAGGCTTTGAAACATTGTCATTGCCATGGGTGTAGACCTCTCGATTTAACCCTTTCCGGGCCCGCGTAGCAAATTTGCAACAGCTAATTGTCACTTAGCTGTTTGCCAGCATTTGCATTTTTTAGAGTGTTTTGTTTTTTTTAGTGCAAGAGCAGATCTCTGTTGCAGAGTTCTAATTGGACAGTTTACGGGAAACTTGCTCCGGGGCTGGTCTATCACACCTCAAACACCTGCACCTGCACATGCACCTGGTACAACGAATCTCACCTGTTCAGTATTGTTATTGTGTAATTGTTATGTCACTGTTCCTGTTTTATTCATATGCTGTTTGATGGCAAAAGTTGAGTTCAGCCATTTTTAATAAATAAGATAAATTCATATTTCCAAAGATCTGTTTTGTCCACAATTTCATTATCCATCTGAGCCAATGTTGCAAATATACAACATCCCAGAATGCACTGCACATAATGGTCACATAAAAAAAAATCAGGAAAGTCGCAAATTTCATTTCCGAGGATTATTTTCACCAAATATCAGATTTTTCCTACAGATATTATTAATTCGGCCTGGAGAGGGTTAAAGCTAGTCATTGATGATTAGCAATGATTGAATCTCAGTTACAATCTAATTAATCTCACTGCCCTAATACTGTGTTTGTATTTTTGTCTTCAGGAGGAGGTGCGCCCCCAGGACACTGTGTCGGTCATCGGGGGAGTGGCTGGGAGCAGTAAACAGGGACGGAAAGCTGCTTGGAAATTTGTGAAGGACAACTGGGAAGAACTGTACAACCGCTACCAGGGAGGCTTCCTCATATCACGACTCATCAAGGTGTGACTAATAAAACTAAATGAGGACAGGGACTCATATGGATTTATATATTGTAATTTATTGGTAACTATATTTGGTGTTGGAAATTTGCTAATGTTCTTAATTGAATTGTCCCCTTGCAGCTCACAGTTGATGGGTTCGCAATCGATAAAATGGCTACTGAAGTAAAGGTAAGTTGTTGTTTTTTTTTTTTGAGTCTCTCATATCACCCACTACTAGTTGATTGTACTGCAGGGGTCTTAAAAGGTGCATTGTGTAACTTTTCTGGATGAGGATCTGTCACCTGCTGGTTTCTATAGATGCATCATTGCTCTGCCTGGAATGTTCCACAGTATAGCATTAAATAGCTCTACCTTACATTTATTCAATTACAGATGGTTTTATAGCTAAAAAATGCCTTAAAAAACAGGCATTCAGACTGACATGTAACTTTGTCTGGTTTGGTCTCTATGAAGATAGAAATGTTCAATACCATACTGTGAAACATTCCAGACAAAGCAATAACATTTCGACCCTTCACCAGAAAAGTTACACACTGCACCTTTAAATCTCTAATAAACTGATTTCTATTTCTTCAGAGTTTCTTTGAGTTGCACCCTGCTCCCTCGGCCGAGCGTACAGTTGAGCAGTGCTGTGAAAACATCCTCCTGAACGCTGCGTGGCTCAAACGTGACGCAGACGACATCCACCAGTATCTACTGCATAGAAAGTCTGCTCCTTCGGTCTGATCCAAATCCTCCTCCTTCCTTCCTTTTTCTTCTTCGTTTCCTACAGCCTGGACCTAACGCTTCTGCCGCTGCCCCATTTTAGGAGCAAGAACCCAGGGCCACAGCGCTGCTTTAAGACTGAAACAAGCCAAGAATCCAAGCGCCGCAAACACAGAGACTACTCTTTTTACAGAAGTGGCATGACAGTGAACTGGGAATGTAGTTTGGAGCGCTCCCTTCTGCCCTCTGACAGCAAAAACAACTTCTCTAATACAACTACCTTGTCTCATATGCATAATTTCATAAATTTACAGTATTATATCCTTAAATAGGAATCACCTGGGACATTAGGACAGCAATGAGTAATTCTAATCATTGTAACTAATTGCCCAATGATGTAATCCTCAGCTAATTAACCAACAGCCTTATTACTATCTCAACTATATATATATATATAGGCCTAATGCTAGAAAATGTTTTATCGAAATGATGGTGCCGTTAATCAAAATGGCACAAAAAGAATGTACATGATTTTGATGAAAAAATGTTAATATTGTCTACCAGGTGGTTTTCAGTCTACATGTTTTACCTTAATCTGATTATTAAATTCATTAAAAACATAAGAGACATTAAATATAAGTATTCAATAGAAAGAATAGTCTGACTAACTGAAATCATCCACTACCAATAATCCTCAGCAGCCCTACTATACAGCTTGGTCAATTAGCTTAAATTCAAGATTCATAAGATCACACACATGATGTTTACCACTTCTGTCCATTGGAGGTCATTTATTTATCAATTTCCCAAGCTTCTGCCAAATTGAAGTTGTGAGAGGTGGACTCTATCTCAGCTACTTAAATATACTTTACTCCATTTTATAACCACTAATTTATTGATTTTTTTTTTTTTTTTTATCGCTCTATCTTAAAACTGTGGATATTACAATAAAATTTCTTCATTAAACAGTTTTATATCCAGTACACACCTGCTGTGATTGTGCAGAATGGGGCCTTATATCAAGAACATATTTGTGACTTCTATATTGCTAATAATCAATGGTTAGCACTGGACGGCGGCGCTAGCATGGTACTACAACAAACTGTAAAATGCAAACTTTTCTTTTTGCGGACAATGTTCCTTCAACACTAAAACCATCTTCTTTCCCAATTCATCCACCTGGAATTGTATAGTCCGAATCAGAAATATCAGCTTCCCTAAATGATAAATGTTTTTACAAGAAAAATGTGATTTATTTAAACAAATCCTATTTACTTGTAAGAAAAACACTACAAATCTTTTGGGGCCTTAACATCGGCTACAAACGAGATGAACTTCAAGCCTTAAATTGGTTGAATGGTTGAGATCATTATATAAAAAATGGTGAATAAATAAGTTGTATCTGATGTGATGAAATATGCAGACTTGTTGAAAATATAGTTTATAAGATTTTAAATGTGAGGTTTGAAACTTAAGCCTGACGATGAGACTTCCCAGATCATTTGTCAATTTGTTTCTTTTTCTTTTGTTTAAACAGTTGGTGTTCATTAAAGTGAAAATGAATTATAAAACATATTTGTCTTGCTTTATAACTAATATTCATTTAAAATTGAATTTCTTCATATTGTAGTTTAATCATAATGAAGGGTGCACTATATATGTTTTCTGTTGGAGGCTTCATCACTTGCTTGTCTTATGAAAATGGATTTGGGTTGCCTGGAATGTATAAACTCTTTCATTTGTAAGGTGTTTTAGTGGAGTCATCTGCCTGTCTTCCTGGAGTTTTATGCCATTTTGGAACTTTCCAGACAAAACATCTCCACAGGGAATAGAAGCTATCAAACCCTCTACCTTAAAACATGCATAATGCACCTTGAAATTATATTTGGAACCTAATTACACTTTTTTCCCATATATTAATTTTAAACATTAACATATGTACCAATAGAGGATCATTAATTGGACTATAAGGACAAAATGTATTAACAACAGAAGAGAAGGAGAAATTCAATTTGTCAACTGGACAAAAGTTTATTTGGTTAAATATATTTCGCAGCTCATCATAGCTGCTTCAGTTCTGGCTAGAGTGCTGGTGGACACTGCTTATAACTGGCTGCAGGGAGGAGCTAACTACAATGAAATTAGTATGAAACTAACACCTATTTGTTTACAGTTTCTGTTAGTTAATAAGCCTATTCAGTATGCAGTGGGAGTGTGGGGTGTGATTAGCATAGCCATTCAGGGCCATAATAAGATAAGACTTTATTGATCTCACATAGGAGAAATTTACTTGCCACAGTAGCTCCAGGCAGAGACAGACTGAACAAGAAAGAAAGTGCATGCAGGCAAGAATAAAATAAGTAATAATAAAAAAAAACAGTAACTAGGAGAGTATGGAAAAAATATTGCACGTTTGGACTATATAGTGGAGTTATACAGTCTGGTGGCGGTGGGGATGAAGGATCTGCAGTAGCGCTCCTTCTTGCACTGGGGGTGCCTCAGTCGGCTGCTGAAGGAGCTGCTCAGCTCCTCTACAGTCCGGTGCAGAGGGTGAGAGGTGTCGTCCATGATGGACGTGAATTTAGCCAGCACCCTCCTCTCAGCCACCTCCTCTACAGAGTCCAGAGGACAGCCCAGGCCAGAGCTGGCCCTCCTGACCAGCTTATTAAGTCGTTTTCTGTCCCGCTCTGTGCTGCTCAGGGCCCAGCAGACGACAGCGTAGAGGAGAGCAGAAGCCACCACAGAGTCATAAAAAGTCTTGAGCAGAGGCCTGCACACTCCAAAGGACCTTAGTCTCCTCAGGAGGTGGAGGCGACTTTGGCCCTTCTTGTTCTTGTTGTGGGACCAGTCCAGTTTATTGTTGAGGTGAACACCCAGGTACTTGAAACTGTCCACAGTCTCTATATCCTGCCCCTGGATGTTCACCGGTGAGTGAGGTAGTGGTCTCCTCCTGAAGTCGATCACCAGCTCCTTTGTCTTACTGGTGTTAAGGCTCAGCGGTACTCCAGCTCGTTCCGCTCAGACACACAGCCCACGATGGCCGAGTCGTCAGAGAATTTCTGGAGATGGCAGCTGTCTGTGTTGTATGTGAAGTCTGAGGTGTAAATGGTGAAGAGGAAGGGTGAGAGGACTGGGGGGCCCCAGTGCTGCAGACTACCACCTCTGACTCACAGCCGCGCAGCCGCACGTACTGTGGACGGTCAGTGAGGTAGTCGATGGTCCAGGCAGCGAGATGTCCATCAACTCCCGCATCCTCCAGTCCTTAGTTCATAATGGATGTTTTCACACCTCTGGACCTGACCTGGCTAACCCTATTGCTTTCTTTGTTTTGTTTTAGGTTTGAGGATAAAGTTATAGATGGGAGATAAATGATGTCTGACTGAGACCTCCATTTCTGTTCAAGGCAAAAAATAGCCTCTTTTACTCCCCTCTCAAACCAATTCTTTTCTCTGGCCAAGAGCTGGTTGAACTGGCAGTGTCCACCTGTACTCAAGCCAGAACTGAAGAAGCAGCTTGGATGAGCTGCGAAATGTATTCGACCAAATAAACTTTTGTCCAGTTGACAAATTGAATTTCTACTTTTGCCATGGATTCTACCTGGACGACGGAGGGATTCTACACACAGCTGTCAAAACTGCAGAATTCTGAAGTTTAAAGTAGGCCCTCAAGTTTTGAGCGGGGTCGTGCGTTAGACTGCGTAATTTCCGAAGAGCGGGAGGGGGGGCGAGTGAACAATTGTTCACGAGGTGCGGGGGCGACTGACTTTTTTTTGCTGAAAACGCGCGGTGCCTGCATTATCTAACCGATTTTCTGGGCACAGAAGCGCTGTGTGCTGCGCTTGAATTGCGTGATTAAATTTCAGCGTGAGAAATACCATGTGTGGCGTGTGAACACGTCGAATTGCGTGTGTCACACTCTCAAAGCGTGAGACTGCTTCAGTCGAGGAACCCTAATACGGTATGCATCACAGCAAAATAGTTATACAAGTTATTATAGTAGAACATTTAAAACTAGCAATAAAAAGTACTTCCCAGGATATATGGGCGCATTTTGACACCACTGGTTTAATATGCGCCACCAAGACGTCCTTACAAGAAGTTGTAAAAATGAATCTCGTCGTAGTGTTGCACCAGTATTTTTACTTCATTAAATAAAAAGCAACACATACATTTATCATGGCATTCCCGGTTTGCAAAAAATAAAATAATTTTGCATTTAAATGCAGGTGAAGCTAAATGTGATTATCTTAAGTACCAGTCTGTGTCAGTGAGGGGCGTCAGTGAGTCCCCGTCTCTGCTGAGCTCCATGTAAATACCACAGAAGAAGCTGCAGCAGCAGGTTGTTTAAGAAAATCTGCAAATGACATCTTCATAAGTCCCCCCAAACCACCGACTTACAAGCTTTTATCATGTACGTATCACCTCCATTCAATTATTCATGTTTAACTACAATAATATTACACTTTTACGGAAATACTGGTCAATTTGGCTGTGCCGGAACAAGCTAATAGCTTAGACTTAGCTTCGTTTTGCTAATGGCTAGTTAACCTAAATACTTTGCTAACTTAATTTTGAGTGAATATGTGCAGTTTGTTGCAAGTAGTTTTAACATGTTGGTTTATAGGATAATATATAATTTTAATAAAATAATCTGAAGAATATATTTTGATAAATGAGCCAGTTTAGTTGCAAGTCTAGTTGCAAGTCATAGCCAAGTTTTGATTTGGGTTAGCGTTAGTAGGTTTCGACACTTGCATTTATGGACATAGCTTTAAAAAATGAATATTCTTCTCTTGTTTTGTGTAGGTTTGTGCTATTTTAGGATGTGTGCATACTTCAGGTGTGTGTTAAAGAATTAGTATGCTCTGTGTCTCTGTCAAAGTTCAGTGAGTTTTATTTTTAACCCAAGGATAATTTTTTGTCATGTTATTTACTGCCAGCTGCTGTCAGCTATATGGTTGTTCTGAAATGGAAACACGTGGGATTCACGATAACATACCTAATGCATTGATACATACAATTAAAATTTCCTTAAATAAATTTTGGTGGATTTTTAGTGGACAAAAGATGCTACTTGATATTAACAATAATTAGTTTCCCATAATTTAACTTGTCAATCACAAATCAGGCAGTGTTTTTCAAAATGAAAATGTGGAAAGTTGCCATGATGACATTATTGAATGCATTTGTCTTCAGTTCCTGGTTCATTGTTTTGTTCCAAAGTTTTGATGAAAAGTCTTGAGACTACAGGCTGTTTCAACAATTGAGTGACCTAACCTGTCTGCCCCATGAATGTCTCCTTTGTGGTGTAGTAATTTCTTGTTCTAAAAGTAAATAAGGTAGGATGGATGTTGGTTTATGCAAGCTACAGCTGCAATGATTATTTTATCCAATCCAACTTTATTTTATCATAGTATCAATTATTTATATTAACCAAATTAAGGTAAAAAAAACAAAAAAAGTAAACAAGCAACCCTTATTTTACCAGTGGATATTTAAAATCCTATCTACAAAGCTACAGTTTTACAATATTTGACCGTATGGGATTAAATGCATCTTTCTCAATGCACACAAGCAGTGGACACCATCAGGCCAAGTTACAAATCAGATCTGTGGAGTGGCAAGCTTACTCACAGTAAGAATGCAGATTTGAGTAATAAAAAGATCAAATTTAATGTAATAATAAATTATTTTAATGCCATACTGTGGAACACCCCATGCAATGCAATAACATCTTGGGGAAAAGTAGATGGCATACCCTCCACTTTAGTTACACAGGAAATACCAAGACTAAGGCATCTTGAAGTATATGAAATATAAGACTCTTATATTTCATACAAGAGCCAGAAAGAATTACTCTTTCCTTTCTCTTCCTGCAGGTGTACTATGGTCCGACTCTACACCATTCCCATGCATTTACCATGATGCTGGCTCAGTGCTGCCCACCTGTGGCCCTCCTCTTCCTCCTGCTCTTGTCTCTGCCTCTCTCCCTCTCCTTCCTGAGCTCATTGGATGACCAGGAAACCGTGCCTGAAGAATGGGTCCTGCTTCACGTGGTACAAGGACAAATTGGGGCCGGAAACTACAGCTACCTTCGTCTCAACCATGATGGGAAAATTATTCTCCACATGCGCAGTCTTCGCGGGGATGCCGACCTCTACGTTTCGGATAAAACTCTTCGCCCAAGTTTTGATACGTACAAGCTGCAATCTGCAACATGCGGGCAAGATGTTATTGTGGTACCAGGAGATTTCGCCAGACCAGTTGGAATTGGTATTTACGGACATCCCTCATACCAAGAAAGTGAGTTTGAAATGAGGGTGTTTTTGGATGATACTGTGCCTCAAGATCCGTTCGAAGATGGCACATTGGAAAATGAACAAAATCAGAAAAAAACACAAGCAACTTCAGCAGATGATTTTCAAGAAGAAGAGTCAATATTCTGGACAATACTCATAGGACTGCTTAAGTTAATTGTGGAGATTCTAGTTTAAAATTAGTAGAGATGCAATTGTAATTATTTTTCTAATCTGTCATAAAATAACTAAATCTTTGTAAGTTTAATTTTGTTTTTTGGGGGTAGAACAAATGTAGGATGCAGAAAAAAAAAACTACCTCTGAATGAAATTAGATTGACAAATCAGTATTTCATCATAATAAATAGGCTCATTTATCATCATTAATACATGCTGTTCAAATCTTACACACACAATATTAAAAACTACAATTTGGGTGGGTGAAATGGCAAAAAAAAAAAAAACTAAGCCACAATTTTTATCACAAGTACTTTAAGCATCTTTATATTGTGGCTAATTGATTCTTATGGCAGTTAATATTTGACAGGCTTTGTTTACATTTTCTTGTGTTAACGTTTAACACAGAAAAGTGCTTAAGGGCTAGATGGCCTGGTGAGTTACGTAGGTCACCACCAAATCCATAATGTACATAGCTGTGCTACATCACAGCAAATATTAAAATTGTGTAGGCAAACACTGACAACTTAATGGCAGTGTTTACTATAAATGTCAAAATCTTGTCCTGTTCCAATCCCATGTACCCCACCCAGTTAATTGGAAAGACTCCAGTATAAACAACTCTTGATTGGAAGGCCATAGTCCTTCAGTGGGAACACAAAATATTAAAATCAGGAAACGGTGGTGACCTGAGCCTGTTGTAGTCACAGTATTACAGAAATCTGCCAAAACAACTTGTTGTTGAACTTGTGTGTGGATCTCACTTGTTGAAATAGTCTGTTTAAATTGGACATTTGACTCCTAAGCCAAATACAACACTTCACCTGTAGAACTGGTTTCAGTGGTTCAGTTTGAGGTTGGTTTTCTCAGATCAGAAATGTTCAACAGTGCCTTGAAGTTCAGCCACAAAATTTCATAATAAAACTTTTTTTTCAAGAATAGTATTTTTGCATTTTCTTTATTTCACAATACTTTTAGAAAATGTACTTCTAGTTCACTATCTGTCCATAAAATCTGTTATTAGCTCTGGTAGTTTGCAGGTGAAAGGACACAGTTTACATACCGTTTTTCAAAAATGGTGAATCACCCATACAGAAATATGGGGGGGTGGGGTTCACAAATGTTGCACCTGATTAGTGACTACACCTTTGAACTCGCAACATAAACAAAAACCTGTCCCCCATCTGTATTGAATAGTATTGCCTATAGAATGGTGTGATGTAAATGCTCTCAATCTGAGATCTAGTTTTAGTCCATGAACTCAGCCTTTTGTCAACCCAGGCAAGGCTAATGCAGAAAACAACAGTCTCTCTTGTTAATCACTTTATAAAACAGCCTTTCTTTGTTAAAGCACATTTGTAACCCAGTTCACGTGAGCACGGGGGCCAGTCTGATGTTGTTGATCCTAAGCACAGTCTGGGGTTGGACTATGATCTTCTTTCTCTGAAACCTTTTGCGTCTGTGGAAAATCATGTGGATTTTGGGTCTGGACTCAGTCTTCTCGATGACCGTGGCCTCGATGCAGACCAGCTCTTTTGTTAGCAGGGGGCGCCCCACCAGAGTGAAGTCCTGAGCCCCCACCATCAGCACCTTCTCCAGCCTAATGCAGTCTCCACACTCTGCCTCTATGTGATTCTCCACCAAAATCAGGTCCTCGTCTGTCACCTGTTACAAAATGATTTCTGTTAAATATACTTGTTAATCTAAACCAGGTGATATTTCGACAGCTCTTTACAGCTAATTTAGAGTTCATTTTAACAAGTTGTCTTTTTGATAATTTCTTGTTAGAACTACAGACGAAATTAAGTAGTCCATGTTTAGACCTGGTTTAGCCCTAGATTAGACCTGGAATAGTCCTGTTACATACGTGATTTAGATCTGGTGATCATTTTCTTTGGTACTTGGTGGGAACCATTTGAGAGACACTTTTCTAAACTTTAAAAATGGAAGCAGGGCTGCTGCACACAATATATCAAATTAAATTATGATTTGAATTGGCACAATTATCAAATGTCAGTGATGGAAAATTATTATATAGGCCTATTGTTTATTTATTGCAATCTCATCACTGATTAGGCCTACAACAAAAGACCATTCACATCCCCAGTCAATCACTTACACTTCTTAAAAAAAGTCATAAAAACTGAAGGCTGACAAAAACCATGAGTGCTATAGTAGTATGGGTTGGTTAAAACTGAATAAAACAAAGCAGACCTTCCACTGTCGGCCAGCGAAGTGCACCACAGCGAAGAGTCTCCCAAAGTCTTGCCCGGAGATGATGCTGTTCACGGCGGTCACCACTGCGGCGTGCTGCGCCTGCTCCTCCTCCAGAGACACGGGGCTCGGTGCTTCGGCCCACGGCGGCTGAGAGAGCGACGTCCTCGGTGCAAGGGGCTGAGCGGGGGCCGGTGTGCTGCTGACAGAGCTCTGGAGGCGGACAGCGGCGGAGAGAAGAGAGGAGTGAAGGGGTAAAGATGCACTACATGCCCTCCAGAGCCGCGGACACACTCTGCTCAGCGCCATCTTTGCAAAGGCACAGTGACAGCGCATGCGCAAGGGCTTCTTCTTCTGATATTTGTGCAAACTGCTTCATGGTTTTAATCACACGCCACCTCCTGGAAACAACCCAAAAGGCCATTCAATGTTACTCAAAAAGAGAAAATCTGATTTAATGCTCAAATAATTAGGCCACAGAGCTATTTACTTCAACCTACCAAAATGCTTTATCTTGCTCGCTTTCACAGGGCAGCTGAAATAAAGGACACACTCTGCTCAGCACAGTGGAGCAGAAGCAGCTTCTGGTGGAGCAGGGATCTGTTTGTCTCCAATGTTGATTCACCATAGAATATTCCATAGTATGATATTAAAATTATCACTTGCATTTATTAAATTGCTGGTGTTTTATTGCACAAGAATAGAGAACAGGATTGCCTCTCCAAGGATCTGATTTAGCCTGGTGGCACCACCTGCTTGTCTCCATGGAGATAGATAAGGTTAATGTCATACTTGGCAACTTTTCAAGCAAGCAATAACATCTTGGTCTAGACCAGTGCTTCTCAATTATTTTCTGTGACGCCCCCCCTAGGAAGGAGAAAAAATTTCACGCCCCCCTCCCTGCGCGCGACTATTAATAGTATTATTTGTCTAGAAATTTGTTATTAGTACACCTCTGCATAACATTGTATCCTTAACATTAAAAACAAAAAAGAAAGAAACTTACAACAAAGACCACTGTCTTTTTGCACTGAGGACTCAAATATTAATGTGTTTTTAATGGAGCTTTGCGCACATTTGTTTATGTTTTACAGAAACGAAACTTAGTTTATGCAAATAAGCCATGTGGTTTTAAAAGTGTAAAAAAAAAAAAACACTCTGCCGCTGATGCGTCAGCTTCTGTCGGACTAAAGGACACGACTCAGTGGAATATACGTGTTTTTTCTGTGACAGAGGATGTTCTGCTGATGGTGAGTCTGTTCTGTATATCGCGTATTTAAGGTTGCCGACCCCTGCCCCAGAGCGACAACGAGAGCGCCACTGCCAACTACTGTTGTCGATGTGCAATTACACTTAGTTCTAGTACAGTACGGCAAAAAAGCATGTTTCCCAGGGTCACACGCGCCCCCCCGGCATCACCCCGCGCCCCCCCCAGGGGGGCCCGCCCCACTATTTGAGAAGCACTGGTCTAGACAACCAAATGGCGAATATTACTCCACCTGAAAAATGTTACATAGTGCACCTTTAAAATGTAAATTTAATTTTTTTTATCATTAATAGAAATCATCAGGCTCAACATTTATACATTTTTCTTTTGGGTATTTTTAAATATTGTTAATATTGTTAATATTTTTTATTTTATTTTTAATAAAACTCCAGTGAAATCAATAAGGGAAACTGACTCTTGTGAGTGTGATATAATCACATACATATATAAACTGAAAAATAAACATTCATAAATAATATCTATCTATAATAAATAAGTTATTTTGATATTGCATCTCTATGATAGAGAAGGACACTGTAAACTTAATTTAATTGTGGCCTATTGGTAGTTGTAGAATGAATGACAAGAGATTGGATATTTGGATTAGATAAACTTGAGATATTTTACATGTGAATCATTTTGAATCCCGTAGCGGAGGTGTGGTTAGCGATTGCCAACGGCCGTTTATTGGGCGTTATGAATGTCTATCATTGAGCGTATACGTAAGTCCATAGCCAATCATGTCAGTTGTCAGTTCAAACTACAAGCTTCCGTTTGTCATGTAGTACGCGTCACCGTCTTGCCACACCTCCCCCGCTCTCTGATTGGGGCCCTAAATCTGGGACTCTCGCTTGGACGAGTTTCCAGGCCGCCTTCCAGTTCGAAACGAACGGAAGCGGCCTGGGAATTCCCAGGCTAGGACAGTGTAGGACTTGTGGACACTTCAGTGACAGCTGGATGTCTTTCAGATAGGTGAAGCTCATAACATTTTACATGGATGGACTTTTATAGAACTAAACAAAAACTGACAGATATTTCTTTGAGTTTTCTGATGTGTATAACGTAATCCACATATCACCTATTCTTTATGAAACGTGGGCAGATGGACTAGAAAAGCATAATACACATAGACCTAACTAATTAAATGGAAACTATGAGGTGGCTGTGAAACTGTGAGGAGTGGAAGTGTCTTGCTCTGAAGCACAACAATAGCATGTGCATTGCAAACCCAGGGAAAATTGAATGCAGCCTATAATTTCATCTATATCTTATTTTATGTAAGCATATTTATTCTGTGTTCATACCTTATTTTGTTCTTACTATCCAGTTGAAATAGAAACTTTAGAAACTGTACAACAACAATTGGGAGCATCTCAGGAGTACCCATAGAACTATTCACTTTAGGCAGACCCACTACAATAACAGTTAAAATAGTCCTTATTATTTAAAAAAACCAATGTATTTGACTGAAATAACCAAGTGTTTTCAGTCAATATAAAGTACTTAAATGACCGATGAGATAAGTTTGGTGCATGGTTGATTCTCGGACGTCCCCTGAACTCGGCTCCACGCTGCCTCCATTTTGTGTCGGCTGCAGTTTCCGGGTTTTCTGCAGAAGGAAGAACTGATAAACTGCGATGTTTGGTCCGCTGGCAGGTCAAGAGTGCGGCTAAAGTTTTGCTTGGCCTCTCGAGACATTTTGAAACCCACCATCTAATGTTTTTACCTTTTTTAAATTGCCTACAGCTTTATCTGGACGTGGATTGATGTCCGTATCTCGCAGCGCGGACACTGACAGCATAAAGTAAACACATATGTGCTAATTGCTAATGCTAACTAGCTTTAGCTGGGAGCCAAGACTTTTCAGCAGCGATTTGGCAATAAAATCAAAACCTGACAGCAACATCCTTTCGGAAATCGTCAAACAGCTCATTTAGAAGATTTGGTACTTGTTATTCATGTTGTTTTGGAGCGACACACTGACAATCCTGCCCTTTTACGTCTTAAGGTAAGATAAGTTTTATCAATCAGCGCTAACTTTACCTGGGAGCGGTTCAGACTCACCTGTACAGGCCTTAACTCATTCCACACTAAATTAGGGGAAAGTTGTAACTTGTTCAAATCTAATGGCATCCCATAAGAAGGCAAGGCAAGTGCAAAAAAGTGTAGCTGACGTTTGCAAATATTCGAATTGATCCTAATATATAATTCATGGGATTAATGTAAAGGTATTGGTTGACAAGTACCAATTTTAGAGATGCAGAGAGATCATACGACACAATATAACAAATATAACTGCTCATATATAACTGCTCATATGGTCAGTGAAATAAACCTACTGCTAGAAACTGAAACTTTGACAACTTGTAAGCCATACTCTAAATACATACGTAATATATAACTAAAATGTAGTAGCAGATATAGCAAACTGGTAGGAAGTAGGTTATAGTGACGCATCCTAGTACAAACACCTCATTGTAGATTGATTAGTTGAATTTGGTGATGTAGTTAGAAATTCCTCAGTATGGTAGTAAGGCTAGTGTTACAACTATTGCCCTTACAGTCTTATTGCCAGGGCCATAGAACATTTACATACTTAAGGCCGGGACCCCCAAAATATTTATTGAGCCAATCTGTGACCCCCGCAGCAAAATAAAGTTGATCTCTGTGATCATGGGCGAAATGTGTATAATCATTAGTATTGTTTATTTTTAACAGTGTATTTGTCATGTTTGACGTAATTACATTAAATTATACACACACGAGTTGTTCCCAAAGTGAGGGCCAAGGAGTGACGAGGCATAAGATGAGGGATGTGAGATGAAGGTATGATTAAGAAGTTGCCAATACTATATGGATCTCAGTACAATTTAATATGATATATTTCAAATTTATTTTGTATGGTTCAGTAAAAAATAATGTCTTTCAGCCATGGGATTTTCCTCCTGTGTGTCAGTGACATTAATCAGTGGTGTGTGTGCATGTTACTGTTTGGGTTGTTTGGTTGTGTGGTGTCAGGCAGCTGTGGGGCTGGTTGGGTGGGTGGAAGGAAATGTGGGATTGTTTTAATCACTGTAAGGCGCTTTGTGTTGTATGAAAAACGCTTTAAAAATAATGTTTGATTGATTGAATCAATATTTGCGTTTATTGCAATATTTCTTTGTAACAAAATATCATGCATCAAATAATTTGGTAAAATATACTCTTGGCAATATATTGATAAAGTAGCCCATGATATTGATACTGTATCATCAAAAGAAACAATATTGATATTTGAATCCAAGTATTGTTTCCCAAGTACACTTTGTGCATGGTCCCCATGTTCCCTGTGCACACATTTAGTTGGAGTGTTATCTGTTTTGCAAATGTATTTGTTATTTAAATGTCTGAGTTTAAGTTGATGACGTAGCAGGTCTACATGACATGCATACCGTAATTGCCCTGTACTTCATACTTTCCGTATTGGTTATATTAGATTAGATGGGAATAGCTATATTTATTTATCCAGATATAAATTCCAAGTTGCTATAAAATATTTGTTATTCTTTCCAGTATATTAATGTAATATTGGTATGTGTTTTCTGCATTTCTGCAATATTTTTGCAATAAATAAGCCATAGTATTCTAGGGCTATAGTCGTTAAGTTGATTAATCGGTCACTGGTGTTTTCAACCAAAAATTGTATTTGCTGACTAATAATTTTTATTTAGATTGTAAGGATTTGCACAAAAACATAAAGATGATGGGGAGTGGATTAGTTGAAGATTTGGCATTAAATTTTGTCTTTTTAATATATAAATACAATGTCCCTAGCACTTTTATTTTTATTTTATTTATTTATTTTTTCCAGGATTTGCTTTTAGTTGACTAAGAATTTCCTTAGTTGACCATGGTCCTACAGTTCTTTGTTTTGTTTAGCTCCGAGGTAATTGTGCCCTTAATATCACTTACAAACTCAAACTGTAGGGTTAGCCCCCTGACTGGTCTGGTACCAAGAACTCATAATGACACTTGGTTTGTAAGATTGCAATCAATGTTCCCTCTAAGCTGCGCGCCTGCGCAATTGCGCACTGCTCGCACATTCTCAGCGCACAAGAAAACCTTATGCAGCGCACTGTAAATGAATTAGATCTATATTTTTTCTGTATCATTTTGCTGGGTAACTCAGTGAGTGACAGGTGCCCAGCCAATCATACGGTACGATTCACTTACGCTACGCAGCCAATCATGGCATTGACAGTACTTGTGTACGTGCCCTGCCCATACACGCTATAACAGTATAACAGTGCAGTGGAGTTAAGATACGCTAATGCTAACCAGAGCTCCCTCTAGCTGCGTGCAGCGCATAAAATAAAATCTAACCTCAACTGACAAACAAAGCGCTGGTTAGACGCACGGAACCACCAATCTGATAGACTGCACATGTGAATGTGACACGCGTCAGGGAGAAGCCAACTACAGACACATTTCGACCGCGTTTCTCTAGCTTCCTTCAGTAGTTGTAGTTGCACATCTCCGCTGTCCGAGCGGCAGATCATGGAGGGAAGAACACAGGAAGAGGAGACAGGTAGAGCCATAATGTAATCTTCCCCTGTTTACTTTGTTTTCATAGTTTTTTGTGAGCCAAAAAGATGGGACTTTCTCAAAGTGTGAATCCTCTCCCCAGAGCATTATACCACAGAGCTCTGTCACTCATGCAAAATTACTGAAATAGGCTAATAATTAAAAAACAAGATATAAAGTGATAATAATTTATACTTATTTTGGTGATCATTATTTTGGGAAAGATTACCCATCTTATGGCCTATAGGTCCTACAATCCTTAAAAAAAATCTGCAGGCTATATTTATCAAGCTAAAAAAATCTCTTAATGTAATTTTACAGATTTATACACTGCTCATTTATGGGCCATAGCCCACAGTTTTTTTATTTGAAGTTATTTTAATTATTTGAGGTTATTTTTCAAAATATTGTACTGTTTAATGTTTCACTGACATGCAACATATACAAAGCTCATGAACAGATTTTTCTCTGTCATTCTAAGTGGACCAAAAAAATCAGTTAAATTAAAAGTAATCTAACGCAAATAACTGCAGTAATTTGATGAATAAGCTGTAACTTGTGATGATCTCAGGTGTGATACTGGTGTGGCCACAGTGTGCATGTCGGATGTCACTCACAGGGGTCCAAGGAACGCTCAGGGAGTTAGTGTGTTTGCTCAGACACATTAAAAATTAGGGGGAACATTGATTGCAATATATAAAATCATTAACGATAAAAAAAATATTACAACTCTGTAGATTTAAAGGTCTTGCTTCATTGAATAATAATATATTCTGTTTAGCAGCAGTATGAACTTGAGCACAAATACCTGCTCTTCTCTTCTTCATTCAAAAACGGGCTCAGTTTAGATTTAATGCATTGTCCAGATGCTTTGATAGGCTCCACAGGATTACATCCAATTCTCATAAAACTTTGCTTTGGGCCATTTATAAGAAAAACACTGGCCTGTACAATAATTGGTTGTGTTATGTAGGCCTGTCACGATAAATACTAAATCGACTGAATATGTTGGATGGAACCATAATTTTTGAGTGTCTGTATTTATCCTGGGTACCTTTTCTTAGCACTAGTATTAATTCTACGATTAGATTTGAGCTCTTAAAGATCCCATGACATGGTACTTCTTGATGCTTTTATATGGCTCCTTAATGGTTCCCTAATACTGTAAATGAATCCTTCTTCAAAATCAACACTCAGTGCATGAGAAACAGAGATAAGATGAGAGAGTATTTTTTCTCTCTCTGAACACTCCATAATGGGCGTTGTTGCTTGAATGCAAATGAGGAGAAAAGAGCAGGCGTATAGTAGAGGGTGGGGGCGTGGCCAAACTCTCCGCTCTCTGCTCTGAGCCCTCAGCTGATCCATTTCCTTGTTTTTGCACGGGGGGAGAGATTTGAAGCGTTCCATTGAAAAATAAACACATTTCCACATAAAATAAAATTAAACCACTGCTGTTCAAAGGTCCAGAGGCTCAGATAAAGGACTTCCGAGCCTAGAAACACTCGGACGTGCCTCCAGGCAAATAAAAAAACGCATTTCGCATTGCCTAGCGCATTCGCGGTCCAAACTCTCTGGGCGTGATTTACAGAGACGCTGAGTACAGACAGACGGGGGTGGAACTGCATTTGCATTTCTTTTTTCGATCTGACATCAATAAGGTGCCTTGTTCAAAATCGCCCGTTTGAGCTCTGATTTTTTTGTAACGCAGAAAAGGATCGCAAATGCTCAGTTTAGACATTTTGCAACTTTTAACCATGGGGGGGGCCTAAACAGGGTAGAGGAGCTCACATTAACGTTCAAAAACCTCAGGAAGTGAAAATTTCATGCCATGGGACCTTTAAGGGTAGAATAAATACCTTCTATAATTTATTATAGACACAAACTAACTACCAAAGTGTTTTTAGTATGTATTTGTTGCTGTTTGTGTTTTTTAACCATATCATACATTTAGAATACTTTTGGGGAAAATTCTACTATAGGGTTAGTGTTCAGTGGCATAAATTAGTTGAAACTAAACTTTCAATTTACACTCAACAAAAATATAAACGCAACACTTTTGTTTTTGCTCCCATTTTTCCTGAGATGGACCCAAAGATCCAAAATTCACTCCAGATACACAACACTACCATTTCTCTCAAACATTGTTCACAAATCTGTCCAAATGTGTGACAGCGAGCACCTCTGCCCCCCCGAGACAATCCACCCCACCTCACAGGTGCGCCACATCAAGATGCCGATCCGACATCATGACCAGTGCACAGGTGCGCCCCAGACTGCCCACAATAAAAGGCCACTCCGAAATGTGCTTTTTTTTTTTTGTGCTTTATTGGGGGTCTGGGGACTCAGAACCAGTCAGTATCTGGTGTGACCACCATTTGCCTCATGCAGTGCAACACATCTTCTTCGCATAGAGTTTATCAGATTGTCAATTGTGGCCTGTGGAATGTTGGTCCACTCCTCTTCAAAGGCTGTTATGGACGAAGAACACAGGTGCATTTTATTGATGGCATTTTGAATGCACAGAGATACCGTGATGAGATCCTGAGGCCCATTGTTGTGCCATACATCCATGAACATCACCTCATGTTTCAGCAAGATAATGCACGGCCCCATGTTGCAAGGATCTGTACACAATTCTTGGAAGCTGAAAATGTCCCAGTTCTTGCATGGCCAGCATACTCACCGGACATGTCACGCATTGAGCATGTTTGGGATGTGCTTGACCGGCGTATACGACAGCGTGTACCAGCTCCCACTAATATCCAGCAACTTCCCACAGCCATTGAAGAGGAGTGGACCAACATTCCACAGGCCACAATTGACAATCTGATAAACTCTATGCGAAGAAGATGTGTTGCACTGCATGAGGCAAATGGTGGTCACACCAGATACTGACTGGTTCTGAGTCCCCAGACCCCCAATAAAGCAAAAAAAAAAAAAGCACATTTCGGGGTGGCCTTTTATTGTGGGCAGTCTGGGGCGCACCTGTGCACTGGTCATGATGTCGGATCGGCATCTTGATGTGGCGCACCTGTGAGGTGGGGTGGATTGTCTCGGGGGGGCAGAGGTGCTCGCTGTCACACATTTGGACAGATTTGTGAACAATGTTTGAGAGAAATGGTAGTGTTGTGTATCTGGAGTGAATTTTGGATCTTTGGGTCCATCTCAGGAAAAATGGGAGCAAAAACAAAAGTGTTGCGTTTATATTTTTGTTGAGTATAATTAGTTTAATGTTATCATGTGGCTTATCTATAAAATAAGATTTAACTGCCCTGTACTGTAAGTCAGGAGACTTAAATGTTAGCACTTACGTCAGCATCATATACTGAGACTGTAGGGGTCAGTGTGGGTGAAGTGTCTTGCTCCAGGGCACACCAGTATGCACTCAGATTAGGTTTGAAAAAAACTGGTTTACTGGCAAATTTGACTGGCTCTCACAATCACTGAAAATGTATTTGTGACGGCGGTACGGTGGCTGAGTGGCTAGCACTCATGCTTCACAGCAAGAAGGTTCTGGGTCGCCCGAGCCTTTCTTTATGGAGTTTGCATATTCTCCCCATGTCTGGGTGGGTTTCCTCCGGCCACCAATCCCCGCCAATCCAAAACATGCTCCATCATGGAGATGGTCCCCGGGCGCAGTAATGTGCTGCCCACTGCTCCTAATTAGGGCTGCACGATATATCGTACATTTATCGTCATCGAGATATCAACATGCGCGATATCCATATCGCAAAAGACTGCCTGAACTGCGATAAATGTTTTTATTTATTTTCTTCCAAATAACTCTTCATGTCGTATTTGCCCAATCAGATGCAGACGTACTGCCTAGATCCCGCCCCCAAGTAAATGCGAGCGTAGCCTGAACTGCGTAGCAGATCCCACCCCTAATTTAACGCATGCAAAGCACGTGAGAGAAGAGCATAGAGACGTGAGTGATGGCTGAGTCAACAGAGTCGTGTCAGGAGGACAATGTAGGCGAAGAACTCGTGCCTAAAAAAAACAGTTCGTCTGTTATTTGGAAGTATTTCGGTTACAAGAGGGAAGACACATTACAAGCCCAGGTACTGTGTAAGTCATGCCAAAAAGTTGTAGCAACCAGCAAAGGAAACACAACTAATCTCCGCAGTCACCTTCAACACAACCACTTAGATTTGTACAAGGAG
This sequence comes from Paratrypauchen microcephalus, assembly GCA_036785185.1. Taxonomy (NCBI): domain Eukaryota; kingdom Metazoa; phylum Chordata; class Actinopteri; order Gobiiformes; family Gobiidae; genus Paratrypauchen; species Paratrypauchen microcephalus. The sequence goes on along the minus strand of JAVJIX010000156.1, from coordinate 393,027 downwards.
CTCCAAGGTAGCGCTAGCAAAAGCAAGACTACAGACGTTAGGCCCACGTCAAGTGGGAGCTCCAAAGCAGTCCAACAACAGTCATCCATTCACCGGAGTTTTGCAAGTGTAACTCCTTATGAGAAATCTTCAAAGCGCCACAAAGAAGTAACGGAGGCCATTTCACGTTACATTGCTAAGGATATGATGTCTATAAATACAGTTAGCAGAACGGGTTTTGTGAGTCTGATCAATATACTGGACCGCAGATACCAGATGCCATCACGGACTTATTTTTCCCAAGTCGCCATCCCACAGATGTATGACACCTGTCGCGGGAGAGTTCAATCTGAACTGAGTGAAGTTGTGCACTTTGCAAGTACTACCGATCTTTGGTCTAGCCGCACCACGGAGCCCTACCTGAGTTTCACCGTGCATTTCATCACTGACAACTTCGAGCTAAAATCGCGTTGTCTAGAGACTGTGTATTTTCCGGACTCGCACACTGGTGAAAACATAGCTCTTGGATTACGTGAAGTGTTGGTCAACTGGGATCTGCATGAAGACCGGCAAGTGTGTATCACTACGGATAACGGCTCCAACGTCGTGAAAGCCACCGAACTCAATAACTGGGTCAGACTTCAATGTTTTGGCCACAGGCTGCATCTTGCAATCGGTAAGTGTTGAGATGACCAAGGAAATAAATTGATCAGCTAGTCACTGTAATCATTCTCTATTTCAGTCTTATTTTGTGTTTTAATGCATCTAATTATTTGTTCAGTCAATTAAGCATTTTAAATTCATGCAATTAGGCTATGGTAGCAGTGATTTGAATGCTGCTAGTAGGCTACTCCTGGCCTAGTCTGTAATTATTGTAGGCTATCCTAGTTACTAGGATTTGGTTGAGTTAGTCTTTTCTCCTGTAAGTTTGAATTATAAATACTTGTCTTGTGTTCTCCCCACTCCCTAGAAAATGCTGTTAAACATGATGACCGCATTACTAGAGCTGCTGGCCTCTGCAAAAAGTTGGTTGGACACTTCTCCCATAGCTGGAAAGAGAAGGTAGCACTGAGAAAGGCACAGCAGGAGCACAACCTCCCTGAGCACTCGCTCATCACTGAATGTCCAACAAGGTGGGGGTCCAGACAAAAAATGATAGAGAGAGTCCTAGAGCAGCAGCGGGCCTTATCCGATGTCCTGTCAGCAGACAGAAAATCAAGGCATTTGATTCCCACCTGGCAGGATCTGGATATACTTGAGTCTGTCAACCAGGCACTACAGCCTCTGCAAGAATTTACAGATGCGCTGTCAGGTGAAAGTTACGTAAGTGTGTCATATGTGAAACCAGTCCTTCATCTGATGAAGACATCAGTCCTTGCAGAGAAAGAGGAGGACAGTGATTTAACAAGGTCGATTAAGATGAAAATTCTGGACTACATGAACACTAAGTATGACGACCCAGCAACCCAGGAACTCCTGGACATGTCGTGCTTCATGGATCCCAGATTCAAGGCCAATTACATCAGTGGCGAAAATGTGTCAGACATCAAGACCAGGGTGATGTCAGAAATGGAAGCAATAGCACAAAAGGTAAATAATGTTATAATGTTTGATACAAGGGTGATAGAATATGTTTAATAATATAAATATTGCATGATCTTGAATGGAACAAGACATGTAACTGAATGTTTGTGCAAAATGAAAATGCATGTGTCCCCATTGTATTCTCTCTGTAGGAGAGGGACTCCACAGAGTCTGAGGCCCAAATCATGGATCCACCGAGTGCCACAGAGAAGAGAGCAAGAAAATCACTGGGCAGTTTCTTCAAGGTTGCTCCAGTCCCTTCTTCATCTTCTGTGCACCTGGCACAAGCCGTTGAAGCTGAACTCAACAGCTACCTGCTGTCTCCCACCATAGACAGTGAAGCAGACCCACTGGCTTGGTGGAGACTCCACCAGGTCAGCTACCCAAAGCTGAGTAAACTAGCCAGGAAGTATCTCTGCATACCTGCAGCTAGTTCACCCTCAGAGAGACTTTTTAGTACATCAGGAAATGTTGTAACATGCCAACGCACATGTTTAAAGCCTAACAAAGTAAACATGCTTGTTTTCCTTGCAAAGAACTTGCCATAAGAAAGCATGCTCACAAAACTATGCACACACAAACACTCATGCACAACATGAATGCACAATACATTACATTTCATATTGCCATACTGTGGCTGTTCTTCAAAGCTTGTAGTTGAGCTAAACTACATTGTAGACCATTTTTTGTTACCATTTTTTGGCCAAGAACTTCAGTTACTATCATTTTAATTGTTATGTTAACATTTATTTAAGATTTAAAATAATTTAACTTGTTTTTGGATGTTTTATGGAAGGCATTTTTATTCAAATGCTCATTTAATTGAATTCTTTCAATAAAAACATGTTGGAAAGGAAATTTTTTCAGTGTCTGGAGATGGAAGAAAAACAAGTTATAGGCTATTTAGATATCGTGAGAAATATCGTTATCGCAACACTCAACAGCAATATCGCATATCGTGGGTTTTTCTAATATCGTGCAGCCATACTCCTAATAACAGGATGGGTTAAATGCAGAGAAGAATTTCTCCAGTGTGAGATCAATAAAGTCACTTCTTCTTCTTCTTCTAATTGATAATACAAGAAAGTTTTATTGTGACAAATATTTGCAGTAAGAAAAACTAGATATACCCGATATAAAAATGTTATCACAATGAGGGATGTCAACAATTAATCGATTAACGATTAATTGTCGATTAAGACGTTAGTCGAACAAAATGCATTAATTGTAATTAACCGCATGGTCACGAAACAAGGCAACCGCACACCGCGCTGCGCTCGACTCACAGCCGGCCGCAGGCACCAACGGCACTGCTCAGCAGCCCCGGGTGTACGCGCGAGGCGAGATCGAACCGCGGTGCCCAGGAATGCGCCGCAACGTGCCGCAACGTGCCGCTGCTGGTTTCGCGCGGCCGGCCCGTGGCCCGGGCCCCGAGCTTCACGCGGCTGGCCCGCGGCTCGGGCCCCGAGTCCCGCGTGGCTGGCCTACGGCCCGGGCCCCAAGCCACAAACCAGCCGCACGAAACCAGCAGCGGCACGCAGCGGCCCAGTCCTGGTTCAGTCCAGGTCCAGACCCGGTCGAGTCCCGGTCCAGTCCAGGTCCAGACCTGGTCCAGTCCACGTTTAGTCCTGGTCTAGTCTCTTAGCCAATCAGGACAGAACACAATGTTACACTATAAAAAAAATGTTACACTATTAAAAAAATAAATCCGCGAACCACGATAGAGCGAGGGATTACTGTATTTTGTTATTCAGCATCAATACATTAGTCTGCTTTTTACTAAGGAATAATTAATTGAGGAATATACAATATAATAATACTATGATATATTTTTGACTCAGTGTTATGTATACTATAGCTTATATTCTTAAAGACCCTATTGAAACACTAAAATTCAGGTGAAAAACGCCGCTCATCAGTTAATCGATCGATAAGGTCAATCAACTATCAATTAATGAATTAATCGATAATTTGCATCCCTAATCACAATATGTTTCACGTCAATATTTATTTGACCATACTGTGGCGCGGCTAACAGAATTGAAAAAAGAAAGAAAGCTATGCCTTTATTAGTCCCACAGTTGGGGAAATTCCACAATGCTTCCTTTTCTTTAAAAAGGCACTGCAGGATGCTCGGTCAAGCCTTCAGTGAAGTGCTATTCTTATTACTGTTTGTTCTATTGGGGGGGAAAAAAACAAAAACAAACTTGGATTACAATTTAGATTATATCATTTTAAATTGCCAATGCCTGTTATGCTATGCTGAGAGGTATACTAATAATGGGGAAAACAACTCTTTCTTAGTTTTAATAACTGTAATTTATTGGTGGTTGTCTTTTGCATGCCACAGAAACCTTGCATTTAGGCAGAAGAGCCATTAGACTAAGATTTGATTATGGTGAGACATTTGAGAACATTATTATCCCACGTTATCACATTATATACTTTGACGTCTTAACACAGTATTGGATTGGACCTCCTGATGGAGAAATCCACTATCCAATCAAAATGCTCATATTGCAGACTCATAAGGGGACAACCGGGGGGTATTCCACGAACGCGGCTAAGTGCAAACCCGGCTTTATTCGACAGTCCGCGCTAGTTTTAGTGAGAGTTCGGTTCCATGACTCGCTAACATTAGTCCCAGCTGAGTTACTGCGGCAACATGGTTCCCCCAGCTAGCTGGGCCTAACATCACTCTCACTTGACGACATTGATACTTTATATTTTATGTGACATCTCTATCAAAGAATACAGTTAAAGGTAAACCTTTACTTTTAAGACAAAATGTAGCCAAATAACAGGCACACTCCATGATGCAACATTTCAATGATTCAACAAATTTGCTTCAGAGATGCTGTGCAAGTCTCTTTAATGAGATCCTATTAATTTCTATCAATAGGCATAAAACAAAAGACATTAGGTATGACATTCTGATGTGAGGCCACTGCTGGAGGACTGCTGAGGGTCAGGCAAGGCACTGCTGGAGGACTGCTGAGGGTCAGGCAAGGCACTGCTGGAGGACTGCTGAGGGTCAGGCAAGGCACTGCTGAAGGACTGCTGAGGAGGGTCCAAGTGTACGCCATCTTCAGTAACTAGAACACAAGCATATTATTAAAATATACAGATGCTTGGATCACAGCTGAGGCAAGCATTAGCCTAGAGAATACCTTGAATATACTCCTCACCAGAACTCGCAGGAAGGATCTTTGATGGGGTCCCTCCTTCAATTGCCTCCACCAGTGGGCGACCCCGGTTTAGGACCACTGCCAGCTCCTCTGCAGGTGAAAGATTTTGAGGGGGGCTCCCACCTCCTGTGGCTTGGTAGCTACTGTTCATTTTAAATTATTAAGGTACAATTTCAACAGTATTACTAATTTCACTGAATATTAATATTAATATTAGCCTACTTGCCACTCTGGAAAATGTTTTTTATGCTTTGTCCTTACCAGCAAAACAGTCCTCTTCACATTATTCCTGCTAGCTGATAGCAAATCTAACGTATTAGTTGGAGCAAATACTTTTACACAGTAAACATAAATTACAACTGACAAGACTGCTCTACAAATAAGAATATAAACATTTTATGACATCAGCTGTTGTCCCTATATCGAACTTACGTCTCCTATGTGCCAAACCATAACATATCCTCTCCCCCACGGACTTATCTTGACACCGATGGTGAAAACATACTTTAAAAACTCAACATTCAGCACTGTTATAGAACTTAATTTAAGCACTCGGTGATCTTCTGCCACGCCATGTCTCTCGCCTTGGTTATTGCAAATGTGTTGTAGAGTTCCAAAAGCAACTTCTGTTATGATGTGCTGAAATAATCGGCATATACATTTCTTCGACATTATCGCGTTTTCGACAGTCGCTTGTTCTGGGCTTCTTATGTACCCCGTGCACGCGCTTAGGCCAGGACTGGATAGGCCTGAAGTTGGCTGAAGTTAACGCTGCT